>KL198127.1:23850-71031 GCA_000697705.1 Botryobasidium botryosum FD-172 SS1
CAGGGTCCGAGAGTTTGAAGACGACTTGCGTAAGAGCCAGCGGTCTGCTTTGAGCTGGTTAAATTCCTCATCCAACTTTGCCTGCAGCTCTGGCATCCCCACATCAAGACAAAACAAGCATGAGTGTGCTGCTGCGAGCATGTGCAAATATGCTGGATAGATGCCGTGAGGTTCATATGTGTGCTTTGTATGCTGCATGTTGGGAAAATGCAGGAATCACATAAAAAAACAGACCTATATGGTAAAAAACGGACCTATACGGTAAAAAACGGACATATAACATAAAAAACGGACCCTCAAAATGCAAACCCGTAAAATACCCTAAAGTGTTGATAAAAAACGGAATTGTCCGTTTTGAGACGGAATTAAGTCCGTTTTTACGGACCCGATGGAACAGGTCCGTTTTTTACACCTGATTTCCGTTTTTTACTGGGCATTTTTTATTCAGTGAGTGACTGGTCTACCTTCTGACAATACAACAAGTCTGATAATACTGTAGTGTTACAACCATAGGTCCAGACCCTGAGGTGCACAGCTTGTGACCACCTGCAGAAAATAAGTCCACACAGCCACAGGTTTTCATCACTGAGGGGTCCAAGCTCAACCATTTTTGATGACAATAACAGCAGTAACAAGGCTCCTTGCCTTGATATGAGGTCTAAGCCTAGCAGAGCAGCCCAGAGCACCTTGGGAAACAGTATGGATGCTCATTATGTTGCAGGGGGAATTGATTTTTCATTATAATCAGCCTGAATCTGGTGTCAAGCCATGGTTTGGACTTGGATTATGCAAGGGGAGCCTCCCATACCTTTCTTAAATAGCAAAAAGTATTTTAAGCAATATATGAGAATTTATCTTTCATGGTGTGCATGTTAGCGGAGGAAATTGTGCGCAGCACAGAGAAAAATACTATTATTTTTGTGGCTGTGCTTAGTCCGTGAGGGCTTGTGACCTGTGACACTGGGGGCATTTAGGTCCGTGGCCACGGCCTGTGTGACGCGTGACCGGACCTATGGTCGTAACACTACAGTAGTCCCAGCCAGTCAACAGTACTGTCACCCGGATGATCATGCTCGCCGCTGTCACCACCACTCTGTCTTCTGCACACCTCATCAAGGCACCACCCCACAAATCAGTCCTCTGGAAGTTATACAAACAGGTTTCCCATGCCAAGAAGTGGAAATCATGCATTGTTGATTTCAACAACTCACTCTCTACACCTATTTCGTGTGCGAGGCAACAATGGGCTTTATCCTCCTGCTGTGTTCCATCTTGTAACTACTGAAAGATTCAAGCCATTTTTTTTCACTTCACCACATGATCTCACAGCCACTCAAGGATAATAAAACACCTGATTTGAGCTTTTCATGCTAGAAAATAGCTCCAATTTGCTATCTATAAGAGCAGATTGTTCTTAGGCTGAGGATGACCTATATATTGGTCCTCTTGAGCACCCAGAGGATAAGATGTGGGCTATGGAGTGTATCAGATCTCTGGAGTACTCTAGAGGTACACATGACTCCTCCAGAGGCTCCAGAGAGTGGGGGGGGGGGTTGCTACAGTGACTCCAGCACCTCTGGAGTCTCTGGGCTGCTCCATAGTAGCCTGGCTTCTTCCTGATGCAGTCTCACATTGAGGAGGTCAAATTGGCTGTTCAGGATCTTTCCTTTGCACTTTCTTGTTAATTAAAACAATCCCTTTCACGCTCCTTTCAAATACACATTCACATGTCTATATATACATTATTCACTTTTCTGCACCCTCCCTGTCATATGCATCTTGGTCGTGGTACAATTATTTGCCGGTCTGCTTTGAGCAGCGTTATCGCTGATTGGTACTTATTATCGCGGGTCGGGAAGTGCATTTTTTTTGTGAGATTGTGAACAACTTGACAAAAATTTGCATTTCCCGACCTGATAGTAAATGTGTACTAAACTTATTGCGGTTTCGTGCGAAAGGAGGCCGTGCGCGTAAGCGGAAGCAAGCTGACAGATTCGCACCGCCTCGATACCACGTTCTCCTATCATACCACCACGATCGATGGTGCTTCGATCCATCGATGTCACCACCCCTCCTCAGTTCCCCCATCGCATTGCCGTACGTCCCCCTCCAACCCTCGCCTGCTGAATGCTTTCCAGCAGATTCCACATCTTACTGCTGATAAACTCCACACATCTCGCTCTTTATAGAACACGTCTGGTCTCGTGCTTTGCCCTCTTCGCTCTTTCTTCCTATCCTTATCGATAATTCGCACTGGAATTTGCTCCATATCGATGTTCACGCTCGACCATTCTGCCTCGCAAACTCATACCACTCCATTGCAGTATTTGCACACTTTCCACGCACACTGGTCTCCACACACTCGACACCTATACACCTCTCTCTTCGCGCACCATGTCCTCTACACACTTTGGTCTATCCGTACTTCAATCTCTACCACTTTGCTCTTTACATCCTTCTCCCCGTAGACCTTACTCTCCGCACATTTTGTTTCAACACTCCTCTGTTCGTACTCCGCTTCGACACGCTTTGGCCTTCACCTCCATCTAACATCTTCCCCTTGCGAGTTGCTGGCAATGATGAGCGGCAGTCAGCGTGCCCCTGCACATGTGTTGTTCTTTCGCTTGTCACCTGTTTCCCGCTCTCGGTCGCTCGTGGTGACCAGCCATTTCGACACTGTACGTCCACCGCCGCTCTCTGCTGGGTACGCCGTCCTTCCACTCGCTTCTACCCACAACCCCCAGCTGTGTATCGCACACACATCCGCGCCCGTGGACTCGTGTGGAGGTCTCCCCGCTATAGCTGTACTGTACGGCCTTGAGCCATGCGCTACGTGTTGGATATCCCATCACGATGCTCCCCATCGCCTCCTCACTTCCCTACACTTCCCTATCCACGCCGCCCAAACACGAACATCCCCGCCCAGAATTTACACGGTGATACCGCACGCCACTACATCTCTGGACATATTTAAGCTTGGCTTTGATATAGAGATCCACTACTTGACGCACTTTTCTTCTACACGCACTCACCTCACTCCCACGCATCCCACACATTACACTCGATGCCCTTAATCCTCGTCCCCCTCCGATTCACGGGGCTTTTTACTCTCTATCAGCTCACGCTCAATGTGGGTCCAGCGCCAGTACGCCGCGATTACCTCAACGCTATATTTTTTAGCAATAGAAGCCAGGTACGCAATTGGATTACGGCTCCTCGAGGATTGCGGTCAGTAGGCCGACCTTTCAAGGTCACGTGTAAATGTTCAACCGATATCTCGTGTATAGAGGTAGAGCAACCCCCGCGCTCGAGGGTTGCATGCAGGGTCACCATGGCGGCCCTACGGCGAGCACAATTAAGGCGGTGGAGGTTACGGCGGCCAAAACTCGCAGCAAGCCCAGCAGCCGCAATACAACTACGGTAGCGGGAGCGTCCCCAGCCCAGGGCCCCTACTCTCCTCCATTCCCTTCCTCGCCCTCCTCGCCCTTGCCTCCGCTGTGTCCGCCCGCGACAAATGGTACCACCTACGCGACCATCCCGTACATGAGCTCTTCAAGCGCCAGGCGCCGGCTCTTACCCCAGGCTCGCCCGGTGCGCCGTATCCCATTCAGAGACTATCTCCGGTTCCTCGCCCTGCATAATACTCTGAATACAGAATGGATCGCTTCATACCCCGCTGCGCCCCTAACCGCCGCCTCCGTCTCTGCCATCCCAGCCGCCTGGCTCGCTGCTCTCGACGCTGCCACCAAGGCCGGCCTCATCCCCAGCATCGCACCCGCTACTCTGGTCAACGGGGCCCCTACTTATAGTGGCCAGAACTCGACTAGTTCAGAGATCTGCTCTTCGACCCAGTGCCGTGGAGATCTTACTCTCGAAGTCTGGGATGTTCCAGACGGCAAGGTAGCTGTCTCATAAGTTTCTCTAGGCTTCTAAATCATCATTTGAGCGCTCAAGGAGGTGATTCTGTTGCTATAGATTCGACGACGGCCCGCTCCCCACCTCTGGCCCCCTCTACGACTTTTTAAAACAAAATAACCAACACGCGACGTATTTCTTCATCGGTCCCAACCTCCGAGACAATTACGCCATGTGCAAACGCGCCTATGATGAACTCAACGACGAGATTGGTGTGCATACGTGGTCGCACCAGTATACGACTTCCCATCTCTCATGCTCTTTACTGTCACTACGCACGCGTCCTTGCGACACACACGTCCTTTCGACACACGCACCCTGACACACCCTGTACGACCCACACCATGCCATTCTTACTTCTTCCCGGTGCGCCTGCGTCCTCCTGCTCCACGCTCAGTGCTTCACCCCCAAAGCCGAACACCTGCCCCGATGTTGGGACGACCTCGGATAGGAGAGGGTATGCTATTAACGCATTCGCTGTCATCGCGCGGATCGAGGTTATTCAAGTATCGTTTAAATATCATACAGACGATACTACTCGGGGGCGGCCATCACCACCATTACAGGCATGCATGCAACGACGCACACCGTGAGGAAGCTGCCCAGGTAAGGCGATCGCCTCACCACCCAGTCTGCTACATACACCAGCGCCGCTAACAGCTGGATAACCGCGCCCACCCTCAGAAATCTTCCTGTTGACAGCTCGCGAATCTAAAGGCAGTATCAGAAGCGGCTGTCCGATTAATACAAAGCGTACTCACTGGAACCTCCCTCCCCACCGCAGCCATCGTTAAGCCGTAAGCTACTGTCCCCAACATCGCGCCCGCCAACGCACACACGACGGCCCCCTGCTGTACTGCGGATGCTGCATCCACCACAGACGCCAAATCCCACTTTATAAAAAGAATGCTACGCGTCGCGGTGAGTTAAAGGTGGACGAGGTTGAAAGAGAAGTATACTCACCTCAAGCACCCCCAACACTGGAGCGCGACAGAAGTCAGATTTCCTCCACGAGCCGATACGAGCCTTTCGACTCACCCAACCTCCATAGAAGTGCGCTTCCTTAACCGACGACATGGGCCACGCCAACGTAGCCCTCATTTGCCTCAAGATTATCATCAGCCGCCGCCGGACGGCTACAGCGCGGCGGGCGAGCCAGTGCTGGCGTGCGAGCCAGACAGAGAGCGACGCGGTAGTGGCTTGGGCTTCGAGATCGACGTTCGACTGCATAGCTGCCGACTGCCGAGCGGTATTTGGGGTACGGTGCGGGGTTCGTCTGCGGTCGCTGATCGATGCGATCGAATGCTTTGGGCGCCTGCACGCCGCGGGACTCGCTTGCTTCCGCTTCAAACGGACCATCCGCGATTAGGAATTATTACCGTACGTAGCTCACGATCTGCATGTTCACGCACAAGCCAATAGCCCTAGCTATCTGGGGTCATATCTAGGTCCTAGCATATTGACCACACGCTCGTACGTATGACCTTGTCCATTCAAGTATCCACGCTTCGTCTTCTGTTCAAATAAACACTCGCACATGATGGTTTGCTCGTTTATTCCACGCTTGTTGCTGTAGCTATAACTCAAAGAGCTCAAAAATAAAAGATGAAAAAATAAAAATAAAGAGATAGATTCTGTATACGACGTGCGAGAACCGAGAGGTAGCGAGGAGGTCGCAGGCGGCGGGCGCTGTGTTCATACCGAGATGAGACATCGCTGGCGACGAGCATCGAGCGACGATCAGATGATACATTGCCGGCGTCGAGCGATGGTTGTGTCGAGATGACACATCGCTAGCGACGTTGCTGAAGGATGGTCGTATGCAGATGACACGTCGCTGGCGACGGTGTCAGCCGTGAGCGCGTGAGCGGTGGTCGTATTGAGATGATACGTCGCTGGCGACGGTGTTGAATGATGTGTATAGATGACACATCACTGCCAACGATGTTGAATGATGCGCGTAGATGACGCATCGCTGTCGGCGGGTCTCGAGCGATCGCAGGCGATCGCCCAGTGGTCGTATTCGGATGACACGTCGCCGGTGACGGGGTCATCATGCGAAGATCACAAGGATCGCAGGCGATCAGACAATATGCCTCATATGTTAGGCCATATATAGTTCAGACATGGGCGCGCGCAAAAACGTCGGCGAGGTGGGAGTCAGACATCAAATAGCTGTGCAAAAAGTTATACATAGGCCGACAATATCTTGATTTTTCCTGATACATACCCCCCACTAAGGGTAGGCAAAAGTCGGACTCCCGCCGCAAAAGTCCTGGAAAATCCCGAGACCTTTGGAGGTCTTTTCGTCCTTTTTTGGATGCAGGCTCCCCAGCGGTATTCCGGGGTCTTCATGAGGCTCAGGTGCGTGCCACTCGCACGTTGACGTCGCGACACAACGGAAGCAAAAGTATGTGTGGCCGGGCAAGCGTTGCGACTCACCACCAGCTCTGCCAACGGTCCCGATCGAAGGACATGGCGCTAGAGGGCTCCGGATTTTAGTGGCCCAATGGCTGCACTCCGGGTCACAACGGCGTCCATGCTCCCTGCTGGCTTTGGCTAGCCGCTGTCTTTTCTTTTCTTACCCACTTCACTCTGGCCTTGGGCCGGCGGCTTGGTGCGTCTGCCTCTTTCTCGCGGCCCTCTTCCGGCGCTCACCTCCTATGGTTGTTTTTTGCAGCTCCCCACCTCTGCATGATGCGCATTTTCGCATGCTCCATCACACGCTCGCACGATCCGCTCGTGCTGTCGCGGCTTGCGTCCCCCGATGCCCAATCATTCGCCCGCATGCACGCTCGCATGCCTATCCGCTCACTCGCGTTACTTCATTTCAAGGCCAGTGCTCCCCAGGCGGTAAGTCCCCCGGTTTCCTCCTTCCCTCTTGCGCGGTCTTTTTTCTCGCCCGCGGATGTCGGCGCTTCTTGGGCGTAACATCTCGTTCGAATTCTTTGACCCTCGCATCGAGTCGCCGAGCGAGATCGTATATCTCCCACTGGCGCCTGGGCAATCTGCTAGACGATCATACTGTTTGGCCCTTTCTTTATCGCGACCTAGCTACGCCGACTGCAGTTGGAAGGCGGGCTTGCCAGCGGTTTTTTTCCCGCTGGCTTTCTTGCTCCCTTGATGCTTTTATTCGGCCATTTCGGGCCTCATCTCCGCTTTCGTACAGGGCGCTGACGTTTCTCTTTCCTCCCGTCTCGCGCAGGCCGTTTGCACGAGGGGGCGGCCTATGCGCGCCCCATGCCGGCCCATCTGCCGGCCCCATGTCCCAGTCAATGCCCAGCTTGGCCCAACAGCAGGCTGCAGCGACCGCGGCTCGAAGTCTCGGAATGATGTCCCATCAACAGCCCGGCCAAATGCAACTCACCAACGCCATGGCTGCGTACTCAGCAGCTTGCAAGCGCTGCAAGATACGCGGCTTTTGCTCGAGCAGCGTATGGGCTTCTTCCGAAAGCAATGGCCCCTGCTGTCGAAAGTCCTGAGGTGGCTCGCCGAAGCTGTGGGACACTTCGTCCATAGGTTTTATTCCCTGCATGCAACGGCGGGAGTATAACTGCTTGCGCGCTGGGCGCAGAGCGACGGCGGTCGGCGGCGGGAGATGTTTGATGTTTGTTTGCATCTGCCATTCCATCCGGGAGTCTCACGAACGCGCACGATATCGATCTTCTAAACTTGGCGGTCCTTGCGCCCGGATGCAAAGCGCCGCTACCTTCATCTTCCAACCTATCCATCCATCGCTCACCTCCAGGCACCGCACCGTCAAGCTTCGAGTACTAGTGCCGTAGTAGGTGTGCAGCTGCACGCCGCTGACCATCTGCATCCTCCTTTCTCCGTTCACCCGGACCCAGAGGGCGCTCGTTCCATCCGGGCGCCCTCTTGCACCTCTGAGGCTCGTCCACTCGGACCTCGCTCGTGGCGTTCACTCGCGCGATGACCCAGCCTGTTCACCCGGGCCCCGCGTAACTGTCCGTTAATCCGGGCGCCATCGTGCAGCACCTCCCTTTGCGAATCCGCCGCCCATCAGCCCAATCGATTGCTTATCGGCCGTTCATCTGCGGTCGTGGGTCGCCACATCCCCGCCGTTCTCAAGAGTCCCCATCACGCTCATCAACTATGGGCAAGGTACGCGATCCTTTGACCCCGGTGCTTATCGGGCATATGAGCTAATGGCCAACTCTCGCCCAGCATGTGCAACCGCCTCTTTTTCTGTGCGCCCTCAAGCCCGATCCCACCTACGATCTCTGCGGTCAAAGCTGCCTACGCGTGAGTTTGTCCCCAAACTATCTGCTCACGGTTCTAGAGTCTAAAACCATTCATGTTTCTAGTGTCCTCTGGTCGTCCCTCCCGCATGGCGCCTCGGCTCTGATGGGAACCATATCTACCCTATCCATGTTACATAAGAGTCGCTGGTGCATTCGTCGACGCGACGTATCGCGTCGGTGGATATACGGGATTTGACTCCGCCCCTCCATGTCCCTTAAATAAACAAAAAATAATAGAACTCTGCGGCCGTCGCGCCAGGAACATCCACAAAAACCATTGTCGCGCACCTTGCTTGCTCGCGCTCTTCCCCCCCCCCCCCAAAAAAAAAAAATCACGCGCTAGCACTGGAGCGTGGTCCAGCTAAAGACCGTTACCCTCGCACGCCTCGCCCCAACCGCAAAACGCCGCTCCCGCTCGCCTCCTCCCCCAAAAAAGACTGCGCGGGGGCCTTCGAGCACGCTTCCGTTCTCCCTTGCATCTCACTTCGACCGCAAAATCAACACTCGCGCTCTTCGCTCCTGCCGCATCTTTCGTTCTGATGCCGGAGTCTCCAGTTGACATCAAGGCGGATACACCGACGCCCTGTCCCCTGAATGATCACCCTGATTTTTTGTTCGCTCGTGGTCTAGAATGAGCGATGGAGGCTAACGAAGGTCCAGCGCAAACGGGGAAACCGGGCTGCGGGTCAGATTGCCGACGCGGCGGTCCCGTCCCGCCTGCAGGGCGCGCGGCTGCCAAGACAGCCCGCCCTAAGCAGTCATATAATGCCGATGAAGACGGTGAGGGCGATATCGAAGCGGACGATTGGGAGGGTATTACTTCTTCTCCACCGAAACCCTCCCACAATGCGTCGCGCTCGGCCCCTTCCCGCGCAAGAGCCTTCGATGCCGATGACAAGGAGACTAGTTCTCGCCCCACTATCACTCGCAAGGTCTCGGGCGCAGCCTCCGCGCTTCCCACTGTCGACGATGACGAGGCTGACCTCCCCACTCCTCCGAATGCCCCTAAAGCCTCGGACTCAGTCTCTGCGCGTTCCGCCTGCGGTGTGGATGGCGAAGGCACCGATGCCCGCCCCCCGTCCCCCTGTGAACCCTCGCAGGACCTCAGGCGCCGCTGCCGCGCACCCCGCGTCGCACGCACCCTCGGCCCAGCTCTCCAGCCCCAACGATGAGGAAAACCCCCGTCCTGCTGCGGTCTCTCGCAAGGCCTCGAGCTCGGCCCGTGCCTCTTCGACAGAAGCCTCCGATACGGACGAGGAGGACGCTGACTCCCGCTCCCCTGCCAACTTCCGCAAGGTTTTGGGCTCAGCCTCTGCGCGCCCCGCCTCGCGCGCGCCCTCCGCCCAGCTCTTTACGATCAAGGACGAGGGGGCTGAACGTCCGGTCGCCAACCCTCACAAGGCTACCAACGCCAAACCGCCCCCTCCCGACGTCGGCGCTATCTTTATGATGACAGCGTTAGTACTATACCTCCTGCGGAGTCCGCCGTGGGGCTGAGCGCTGGCGCGAGAGCTCGCAAACAGTCTGGCGCCGCGGCAACGCTTGCTCCGCAAACCATCTGCGAGCATCGCTCTCACCGCGCAGGCCCTCCGCCGCGCCATCCCATGCGTCAAGCAAGCGGCCGGGCGAGGGCGGTGAGTTATCTCACGACGGAGGAGATCTGAGTGACGTACAAGGGCTCATTTCTTTCTCCTTTCGACAAGCTCGACATGGGTGAAGAAGGAAATCCCTCCAACGTTTTATGAGCGCTGGCTCTGCCTGCTGGTCTGGGTCAAAATAGAGAGAGCGACGTACGCATTTTTTTTTTCCATCTATTTCTTTGCCTTGCAGCTGAATTTTTCCCTCCTTTTCAAGCAGCGCTGCTATCGCTGAGCCCTTCGCGCCAGCAAGACGGAGGCCCACCAAACTCGACAAGGCTCACACGCCACTGAAATTTCCTGTTGGGGCCGAAGTTTTCTATCGTCGGCCCAGAAAACGCTCATGGCTCATGCCCGTAAAACCTGCTTTGCTAAACGGCCGCTTGAGCTGCAGGCAAGGCTATCCAGTAATCCATGCGACCGATAACGCCGCTGTACCTTTTCTTTGGCGCGCCCTTGCGGTGTGATCCCAATGCTCCCCTCGCGCCCTTGTATGCACACTGCTAACGCCCGGCGCACGCCGCTCAAACCTTCGTATCGCGAGGAGAGCTCGCGCCGCTGCGGAGCGGCGACAAGACCAAATAGCAGGAGGCTGCGGCCGTACGCATGGCGTGGGGCCTCGCGCACGCAGGTGAAGCGCGCATCGCAGGGTTGGGCACTAAATAGTCAATACCGAATCGCAGAAAGCTACAACCTTACGCCGTCTAGATTAATGCAGCCTTGGAACCGTGTTTTATTCTATAAAGCAGTTAGATCAAGTCGGGGTGCGTATAACATAGTCTAGCGGCAGCATGGCGCTTGATGCGGTGCAGTTTGCTAGTGGCAGGGGTTCGATTTATACGCCGCGGTGCCTGCGCCTCAATGCGCGTTCGGTTTTCCAACATTTGCAGGCTGACCGATCGAATTCGATTAGGCTCAGGCTTGACTTTCTACGGGCCGGAGCCGGCCATCTGGGCCTAAGCTGGGACTAGCTTCAGGGTTGCTGTGTTGGTGAGCGACTCGCGAACCGTGCGTGAACCACTCGTGAGCCGCTCGCGAACCGCTCTTGACTCATTCACCGAAAGGCCCGCTCCAATTGGCGCATCCCCAATTTTACTGCTTATTACATTATTGGAGTAAGTTTTTTTCGGTCTTCTAGGCAATCATATTACTCACCAACAATCAACAGACATGACGATGCCGTCGCCCAGCGATCAGCCAACGGTCGAGGATAAGGTCGACTTAACTTTTCAGGGGGATCAAGAACCCCTCGCGACTATCCAAAGGGATGCGTCGGGGACCTTCACATGCCCTTGCCGCAAGGCGCGGTATGCTACTGCAGAGGGCCTGCAAGATCACTGCCGGACGCACCTTCCGCCGGATTGGTTATGGGATGCCCTCATCAAGAAAGAAATAAACAATCTGCTCCCCAACTATCCTGATATCCAAGAGATTTCGCAGCCTATGGTATCGATGATCTACCACGACATATTGCTCAAGTATCACAACGAGAGCGTCGGCCCGCTGAAGGTGATCCAAGACACCGTTTCGCAATTTATTCACGCTTTTGACGAAGAAGAGCTCAACTCGCTGCCCTCGTCCTCCTCATCCACCCCATCCGCGCCATCCACCTCGTCCACGCCGTCCGCGCCATCCACGTCATCCACCTCGCCCACTCCTCAGCTTCCAATCGATATATCCCAGCCTCTGCATGGCGCAAGAGCTTCCCGCGACGCAGACCCGTCAGTTAGACCTGTCGTTTACCCGAAGGAGCTGCAATCGTGCGGGCTTGGCATCAACGTGGTCGAAAAGATTTTCTTCTGCGCGATATGTGGCAAGGTTCCAGGTCCTGGTATTGAGACCATTCGGGCGCATGGGCGCTCTGTGCACTCTTTGACGAAAAGCCCCAATATCGGGGCTATGCGTGCGTTGCACGCCAAGTATGGCACCGTGCCAACCTTTCAAAGGCCAACCACGATCATCGCACCAATCAAAGGGTTGTTTCAGTTCGATGGTCATGCCTGTCCGGCTGAGGGGTGCTTGTACGCTGCCCTCTCGCCAAAGACCGTCAAAAACCACGCGCTGCACGACCACAACATTCGTTTCGGCCGAACCTCCCAGCCTACCCTGGAGAAGGTCAAGGTTCACGAATTCTACGGGAGTAATAAGGAGATGTGGGTGCAGGTGGACCCCCTCCTAGCTGACGACCAAGAGGGAGAACGGGGGAACGCCGATTTCCGGGCGTGTTTCAACAAACCGCTCTTCCCACAGGAAGAAAAAGTGGTGCTCCCCGAGCACCGCAAGGACATGAGCCCCTGGCTTATCGCCAACACATGGCCAAAGCACATTGAGGGATATGACATCCGCGAACTGCGGGAGCTGGCTTCGTTTCCAGATCACAAAGAGGAGAAAACCGTGTTTAGAGTGATGGCAATGGCCTATCGGTTGATGGCGCGTGCTCAGGATAAGTTGACACGGGCGAAGCGAGCGGTAATGGACGCGATGAGCCCTAGGGCTAGTAGGTGAGCAGGCGCGGAATCCAAACTTGTAGGCTGAAGAAAAGATTGACAATCGCTCATTCAGTGACGCGAAGGAGGACAGTCGGAAACGCCCCTTTCGACCGCTGCAGGAAGATAAGACGTTACGGGAATACTCTAGGAGCTTGGGCCGTCTGTTCACCATGGCGATGAGGGAGGCTCGGGGCCGGGAAGGGGACTACCATCTACCGTATTCAGAAAAAACGCTGGAGGCGGCAAAGAGGCTATTCGACCAGCTGGCCAAATTCAGCGAGGCAGAAATGACAGATATGATGCGATCGAGTGAGTGAAAAGCGTACCGAGCCGCGGAGGCAGGCGCCAACTGATTGCTCTCCCGGCACCTATGCAGAGCAGATTTCGCCGCTCACAGAAAAGGAAGCGCAGGTGCAAGACCTGATGCTGGACTTGGCCACGGCTATGTACACGCACCAGCCCAAAGGAGCGTCAACGGATCAATACGCTTGCCCCGTCGTGCGCTCCATCGTGCTGATGCATGTCGGTGAGCAAGGGCAAATCATGGATGCTTTCGTGACGGCGGGAAGGATGTCGCAGATGCAATGGTGCCTACGCGCCGTCTTCTACTTGGAAGCGGAACGTCTCGCGGCGAAACCGGACGGCGATTTCCAAGGCGATTTCTTAAAGTAGGTGGCAATAGAACCAGTAAGGATACCCTTGAGAGTTAACGATTGGTCGACCTTCAACAGGGCGCTGCACCACCTGAAGAAATGGTATACCGAGGACGCGTTCGAGGTGACGCCATACAGCGCGATTGCTGGGGTGATGAGCCTTGCAAGCGGCATGATTGCGAACGGCCGACCGCTCCCGGACTGCTTTTGGATGCCAGCCTCTAAAACTCAGTTCGCAATACAAGGGAAACTGTTCGACCTGGACTCTATAAAAACGATGATGACAACGGAAATGAGCCGGGTGGGAGGCCTTCTACGAAAACTCACCCTGGGACGCAGCCCAGAAGAGTTGGGCGTGCTACGGGACCATTACGCCGATAATCCCAATCGCACGACGCCCGGATACAGCTTCATCCAAGAGCCTGCCAACGACTTGCGCAAGCATCACGATCAATTGCTCACCATCATCCTCAGCGATCCCAAGCTGAAGGCCCAATTCATCCAAGGAGTGGACGAGGAAACAGGAAGGATCGTGTGGAACGCGGAAGCTTCGCAAGATATGCTCGAAACCGACAAGGAGTTCATCGAGGCGGTGATGGTTATTCTCATGGGAGTGACCCCTCCTCCACGAGGGTCGGAATTAACGCCGCTCAAGTTTGAGAACTTAACGACTCGCGTCCGCAATTTCCTGCGGCTACTTGGGCGGTGGGCGACTGTGCTGGAATACCATAAGGGTTCCAGCATCACCGGTCGCGACAAGATTATCCCCCGGTTCTTACCGCCAGTGCTGGGGGACGCGATTATGACATACCTAACCGTGGTGCGGCCGTTGATAACGCAGATGGCAATCCAACACTATCAAGGCGATGCAAAGATGTACGACCTCTATCGCACTCAGCTTTTTGTGGTACGGGGCCGCCCTGTGCAGCCCGACCAGCTATCACTCCAGATGCGCGCCATCAGCCGGAAGTATATGCCAAACCCGCTGGGAATCCGAACCTGGCGCCAGGCCAACACCCTGATTCACGACCGGTATTTTGGCTTCCGAGCAGAGGATTGCGCTGAAAACGAAATTGGCCATCTGCTTGCCGGGCACACGACCGGGACTGTAGCTTCTCACTACGGCTTGGACGAAGCCAACCTCCCCACAATATCCGCACGGACAATGCATCTTTACTTGTACGAGTCTAGGCGGTGGTCTGCGCTATATGGGTTTGAGAGCTTACCAGAGCTGTCGGACGTGATTGCGCCGCCTGGGATGGTGGCCATTATGCCGCATCTCAATGCCATCCGAGATGACATCGCCAGCCTGCGTGGCGGCGTTGGGCTGAGCGAGGCTGGTGAAAAGCTGGCCGTGACGCTGGAGGAAGTGACCGCGCTGCTGGGCCGTGTGGGCCAGTTATTTGAGGACTTGCCGCTGCGAGGCAACGCACGGCACGAGGACGCCAGCCCTAGCTCACCTGGAGGGCAGAAACTCGGAACAGCGGGCTTGCAGATCACCACCAGTGAATCTGCGCCAACTAGCCTCGGGGAAGATGATGGCGTCGGCCCCATTGAAAGTCACCGCTCGTCGCCAGAGGACATTAGTGCGACGAATGACCTAGAAGATGATGGCTTTTGCAACGCATCATTCGGTCGAGCCCAGAGCTCTGAGCCCGGAGATGCTGAGTGCCTTTTGGAAGCCAGTCGTTCACCCGCCAGGAACATAGAAGACCCGGAGGCGTCGAGGCATGGTGAGCGTCGCTTTGCTGACTGGCGCCGGCAGGCCATGCCAGCCCGCTTTAATTGCAACTAATGATATTCCCAACTTTTCTCCCCACTCCCAGGCATGGCATCTGGGACGGGCGCCGTTTCTGTGGGCAAAATGACAGCAGTCCTACGAGGTAAATACCCTTCACAATGGCCACTTAATTTGATTTTTTACCCTACCGCTTCCTGTAGGCCCCGAGGAGCGCGCGAGAGAGGGAGGGGATCAGAGCCGCTCCAAACGCTCAGCGAGCGGTTCGTTCTATCAATCATCGCCCTGGAGAATTGATCAGTGCTCACTATCTTGGTACCATCTACAGGCGCGACCAAACGAACGGCCAATCCAGACGTGAATGAACCGGCATTGAAAGTGCGCCGACGGGAGCAAGGCCGGCCGCTGGCAGCTCACGACCGCATTGTCGCCAATACAAACCTTCTCACGATGAGCAAACCTTGGGCCTCCGCCGCCGACAAGGTTGCGCCTTCCTCTCAGCCCCCTGGCGGCCGTCGATCCACTCCCATGCCACAGCAACCCCCAGCCTCGCCACGCATTTTACCGGGCTTCGCCGGGGCTCTCGACGGGAATAATGCTGGGAGCGAGGCTGTGGCACGTAGCGGCCCTTTTGCCGCGGAACTCCCTGATGAGAAGTCAATGACGAGCGCCATTCAAGACTTCTACGGAAAAGCAGATGCGGAACTGCGGCCAAATCAATACGACATGATTTACAAGACATTACAAAGGCAAAGCTGCCTGGCTATTTTCGCTCACACCGGCTCCGGCAAATCGTTAACGTACATGATCCCTGCATCCAAGTTTGAAATAGGGAAAACCACCTTGGTCGTAGTGCCGACCAATGTCTTGCTCGAGGACGTGATCCGACGATCCCGGGAAGCCAAGCTGAGCGCTGCAGCCTGGACGTCGGAGACTCCTACAGCCAACGCGGTGTCTATCATGCCCCTCACCATCGATTCGGCCGATACTAGAAGCTTCATGGCTTTTGTGAACTCCTTAAGCAAGCAAGGGAAGCTTGCCCGCATCGTCATCGACGAGGCTCATAACATGCTGATGAGCCAAGGTTATCGCCCCGCGTACCGCACCGTATTTGCTCTCCTGGAGGCCGGAGTGCCCTTGTTGTTCCTCAGCGCGACAATGCTCCCCAAGTATTACGATTGCTTGCGAGAGCACGCGTGGATTACAGACTTGATGATCCTTCGCGCGTATACTTACCAGCGCCAAGTATCTTATCGAGTTTTACGCGTGGCCATGCCGCTTCACAAGGGTGGGCAGCAACCGCAGAACCAGGCCCAATTACCACGAGGCCACGACGACATGCTGAGGGAGCTGAAGCGCATTTGCCAAGAGGAGGAGAAGAGGTTTAGCGGCTTCAGTATCGAGCTTGGCATCGTGTACTGCCAAACGGTAGAGATGGTCAAAAGGCTCGGGGAAGAACTCCAATGGCCCATATGCCATGGCCAGCAGAAAGAAGACGACCGTAGGGCGAACTTGGGACTTTGGACAAGCGGGAAAGCCCCGATAATCCTTGCCACCACCATACTGTCCGAGGGCGTGGATTATCCTGGGGTCCGCTTCACAGTGCACTTCGGCTGCCCGTACAGTTTTACCGACTACCTCCAAGGCTCTGGCCGCGCAGGGAGGGATGGTCGCCCCTCGCGAGCCTACGTGATATACTCTAGCCTTTGGAAGCCTCTCCCAAAGCATGCGCTTGCCTTCTCGGCAGAACAGCGCGCCAAATTCGACGGGGACTACGGTGGTTTTGAGGAGTTCAAAGCATGGCTGAAGGATGAAACCCGATGCCGGCGGGTTGGCCTGGGTGAAGTATACGACGGCCGAGGATTCACATGCCAGGAACTCCTCGCCAACGAATGCGACGTTTGCTGCCAGAAATCGAGGAAAATTAACGGGTTCTATCATGAACCGAAAACGATCAAAGCGGAGCCATTCCCGCGGCCAATGAATCTCGGCCTTTGCTCGAGTCGACCGGACGATAGTGTTGAGCCCCGCTCGTTTGGGAGCCTAGACGATGACCGACGAACGGTCGAGGAGTTCCGACGCGCTGATGACCTGTTCTGGGATAACGTCAAGATGGTACTTAACGACGTTGGAGGCAGCACCTGCATCTTATGCCATTTCCACTGCATTTACGAGGTGCACGACCCCGACCAATGCGCACATTTCAAGAGGCGTGAGGACGAATTCGCCGCATGGGCCGGAAACGCCGCCCCGCCCGCCGAAGTGACCTGTCCCGTCTGCTGGTTGCCCAAGATCGAAGAATTTCACGATGGGAGCGAACACGCCCGCTGCATCTACCCTCATCTTGTCAAGCGCGCCTGTTGGACTGCCATGATCCATCCCAACCTCCGGCGATCCGCCGCCACTTGGTCCGAAGTGGACAGTTTGGATATTCACGTCATAGGGCCCACGTTGGGTCGACTAGACATCCCGCCATTCCGAGGCGTCTGGAAAACACGGCCTATACGCATGCTCCTATGGTTAATGGGGATGGATAGGACCCAGCGGAAGGATATGCTGGCCCTAACAAGGAATAGTCGGGGAGAGGTTGAGGAGGATTCCCAACCGCATTAATACTTCACGGGGTCTCCAGATTGATGTTTAGGCAGACAGTGGGGTAGCAAACAGATTATAGCCACGAACGAGATAAAATGAATAGTGGCGAGCAGAAGAGATGGAGTAAGACAAGTGGGAAAGCGAAAAAAAAAAAAGCAAAGGAGCAAGCGCAGCGCCATGAAGGCCCGAGGTTGACAGGGGAAAGAGAAGAGAAAAATTGCCACCGCATACCAAGCCTGGAGAAAGGCCCCAGCCTTCCGCCCAACGCCCCAGCCCTTCTGCCTGCGACTAGAGCCTAGGGACTGCGGCCCTTCCCCTTTGCTTCAAGCGCGCCATCGATACAAAGGAGCCGTCTCGAAACCTAAAGAGGCCACCGGCCGTAACCAAAAACCAGCACCCATGATTCTGGATAGGGAGCTCGCCATGGGCTATGCGCGCGGAGGGAGGAAAGATGACGTCGCCAGGCGCAAACTCGAGAATGAGCTTGAGCTTGTAGAGAACGAGGTGGCCCCCTTTGGAGGCGTCGTACCTGCGCAAAGACCACCGACGAGGTTTTCAAGGTGGCGGTGGGCGCTTAATCGCAGGTGGCCGTTTGTCGTCGTGGAGCCCCGGATGAGCAATAGATGGGGCCATGATGGGACCCTTTGCAGGTGGCAGAGGGACCAAAGAAGGGGGGCTGCGTGTTGTAAAAAAAAAACCCCAGTATGGCAAAGTAACGCAAGTGAGCGGGTAGGCGTACGAGCGTGCGTGCGGGTGAGCGATTGGGCATCCGGGGACGCAAGCGGCGACAGCGCGAGCAGATCGTGACATATCACAGACTAGGATTGAACCCCTTCACAGCTTTTCGCCAAAACACTTTTTGGCCGGCACTAAACCCTCACGCAACTTCGACTCCCACACCGACAGCTTCCTGGCTTTGACTTGGTCGCACCATGGCCCGAACCGCCGCGTCTAATCAATGTCGGCGCACAACATCCGCAAAAACGACTGCAGCTAAAGAGTTGGCCGGAAAAGACGATGCTCTCGAGGAGTTCGTTGATGATACGCAAGAGCTCGCTGATATTCAAGGGCTTCAGGAAAAGATCATGGCCGTGACCCTAGGATTCTCATGCCTCGCCATGCCCTGCGAGCGTTTGGACTACAGCTACGCAAATTCGCGCCCTCTTGATGCTGCCACTGTTGAACTCCTTGCCCAAAGTTTTGACGTCAAAATGACCAAATGGAAAAATCCCCTGTGCGTCGCTGTTGAACCAGGGCGCTTAAGCCCCGCGTTTCTCCAGAAGCTTAGGGGTAACACGGAGGTGGAGCGCTTAGAATCCCCGACACTCCGTTTTGAGACAGAGGACAACCTTCCCATCGATTGTGCAGGTGGACAAAATAGGGCGGAAGCATTTTGCCAGTTCATCAGTAGGCAGGAGGATAAAGGAACCCCGATCCCCCAAAACCGTCGATGGTGGCCCATCCATGTTCTTGACAAAAGTGAGCGTTCCCGCGCTGCTTCCTTTCTTGCTACTTTTATTAGCTTGCTCAACCGCCCCTCTCGTTGCTCCCCGTTCCCATAACGCCTCTCCAGCCATGCTGGATTCTCCGGATTACTTTACGGTGAAAATGCAAATCGCAAGCAACGCTGTTGACATTTGTCACCCTCCAACCATCACAGAGGCCTGGTGCCAGGCTGAACAGATGCAACAGTTCAGCGAAAGAAGCGGAGTCGATCTTTCGGCGGCACAGACCCGCGAGTTCGGGATCAACCAACAGCAGGCGCTGCTGTTCTCCGATGCTACTCTCCGTAAAGCCATCTCCACTTTAATATCACACAAGGACATCCGTAATGGGTTCTCATGGGAGAATCTCGGAACTAATATTTTCGGCACGTTTGGCTTTGTAAGTCTCTGTCGCAATGGCTTGGCTGCAGCTTCCGTTCCTCTCGTCTCCTTCTTTGACCGACCTATTCCACTTTTCACACCAGTTCCATCGTCGCAACCTTGTCAGGGGTGGACAAGAATTGGCGAAGGTCTCTCCGGACAATTCCGAATTTCCCATTACGCGGTCACTCTTCCGCAGTGTGCAAGCGGCTCGTGAGGCGTGGCTGGCTACCGTTGAAGACAAAACAAATACGCCTCTGGCCCAATATCAAGCTCTCACCTCACATGGCAAACCGGACAGTGCCCTCGCCCCTCGCGTCATCAAGCCGGTAGAGAGAACGGAGCTTGACAAGACGAGGTCTAATTTGGATGAGCTTGGAGATTTGGACCGTGGCTCAGAGCTAGGAAACTGCTCTAAAGAGTGCACCGCCCGCATCATCCTCTTCCACGACGCCGCAGCGGTCCGCAAAGAAGAAAAAAGGTTGCGCCCATTTGCACCTATCATCCACCTTGTAATTCTATATAGTTTTTTCTTCCATTCCTTCATTGGCTAAACATCTTTCATTTGCATTTCTCAACTTAGTTATGCTTACGGATCGAGCCGATGTATCTTCGTCGCGGCACAGCCTTTGAAGGTAAAGGGGGTGTGGACATCGCCGGCAACCTCCTTCGCGTCTTAGGTCGCTCAGTGTCTAAGAGCAACCAAAACCTCCCAGATCAAGAAATGCAGGCTACCATAGATTCAGTTGTTGAGAAGGTGGGCCTCCCTTGCTTGTGGAGACTCTAGTTTGCCATGCTTAAATCATGTTCCCAGATCGCCATGGTGCTGGAGAATCCCACCATGCTCGGCGAGCTCTTTCTCCACCTTTACATCCTTAGCCAGGCCTTGGATGTCCCTTTCCGAAGCGCAAAGGGCCAGGCCTGGACCGCTCGTCGTGACGAGTGCTCCAAGTCCTCGCACACTCAGCTCGCGCGAGGCTCATTCCTCGCTAAGGTGCTGAAACCCACTAAAAGCACTGTCCCGCCCGAGCTCAGCCAGGAGTGGGAGCTGATGAAAGCTGCCTTGAACGCCAGCTGCGTCAAGGTACCCACTGCTCAAGAGGACAGGCAGACGCGCGGCCGTAGCAAAAAGGCCACCAATATTATTTTGGAAGTTTTGTGTGTTATACAAAATGAGCGACGCCTCATTACAGGACTCTGCATGCTTTCTAGCTGTTGGCGCAAGCTATTTTGTATGGTAGAGGCCGAGCTCCAACAACCTTTTTGGGACGCCATTCATATCCCACCCTCCTGGACCGCAGATCTCCCTCCGCTTCCGCTTGAGTCCTCTGCGTGGCTCTCTCAGCTCATTGATGGCGAAGGGGATCCCCTTACCCATGCAATTTTAAACGACCTTGGTTTCAACGCCAACCTGATTAGCGCTATGGATCAGGGGAATCCTCCCTCAGAGGTAGCATGGCAGCGGCTTACCGGAGAGGCAAAGGAAGGCTTTGGTTAGTATTTCCTTGCGCCCCTTTGGCTATTAAGTACTCAGTGAGTTTTTCGCCTGCAGATAAGAGGTTTTCTGCCTCCCTGGCAGGAGCGAGTATCGCAAGCAAAACGCAGAGCGTGAAAGCCCAGGCTCGAGGAAAACGACGCGCAAAGGCCCAGGCTCGAGGTAGCGATGAAGCACCACCCCCCCGAGGTAGTGATGAGACGCCACCCCCCCTGGACATTGAAACCAGCTCGCAGGAGGCGAAAGGCGCACTTACAGACTTTATCAAGTCGCAATGGAGTCTCTGTGAGACCCATGTGGACCGCTTCGTCGCCGCTGGGAGATTATCGGAGGAAAAGGCAAAGGAAACCCGCGAAAAATGGCTAGAGGTAAGTCATTCTGGTCCCTAGCATTGAAACGCATCGCTGATAGGGAATGAAGGTGAATTGTCAGTTTATCTGCAGCCTACTCCCCGATTCATGGACAGAGCACGCTGTCGAGGCTGACGCACTCGACGACGGCCTCCTTGCCATCGTGGAAGCCGTAAACACACGCCATGCCGGCCTGATGAAAGAGCAAAACCCCACGCTCTTTGCCGCCGGGGGGCACGCGTCAGAATCCCAACCCTCTCGGGGCAACTCCTTACTCAAACGCTCCCAGGCGCCTGACGAAGCAGAAGATAGCGGGGAGAGCAGAGCCCCTAGGCGTTCAAAGCGGGCCCGTTCCTCCCGCATTTTGACTTCTCCTGATATAGGCGAGGTTGACGAGATCAATAACGCCATGCACGCTGGTGTGATGGGAGAATCCTCCTTTGGCCCTTTGACTCCCACGAATTCCCACAGCAAAGACGACACCATTGACGACACGGCGACCGATCTTCAGGCTAACCCGGCTCATATCCCTTTAGATTGGGACAAGCAGAAGCTATCGCCAAACCAGGACGGCGTTGATGAAGATGTTTTGTACGACTGCCCTGAAATATGCCTCTAGCGCCTTCCAGCGCCAAGTTTACTACGTATCAATATGGAGTTGGGGGAAGGGAGGGGGCCAGGCGCCGCAATATCCTAATGGTAATCAGTGCCAATGGCTTGTGTACATATTTGAGCGCTGGTATATTGGCTGCCTGGATCTTGGGCGGGCTCCTTCACGTGGCTAAAATTTGGGATTGATGAGGATTGATCCCAGCATTGAGACTGAACTGGATAGGATAGAGCATCAGCAAAACCGGGTGGCGCCAGTATTACCTTGTCGCGAAGCACAGTCCTTATACCCGATTTTAAGCTGATGTAAGTCAAATGTCAGCACGTAAGCAAGGAAAGGACTTTTACGAGCCCACAAGGCTTGCGTATTCCGTACAATCTAACCAAAAGACTTGAGAAGGGTACATATACGGCCAAAAACACTTGCGGCGACAATGTATCCGTGTAAGCATAGCGCGTGTACAATGCCATTATGCGTGCAAACAGTATACCAGCGAATATAATAGGTTACGTATGGTCGATTCTACACATCAAAGTCGACGTCAGAGTCACATTCCGACTCTGACGCTGTGCTATTATCATCTTCGTCCCCTTCAAGTGGCCGTCCGTTATGAGAGCCATCATCGGAATCCGTATCTAGGCCCTCGTCTTCAGCAGCAGCGGCAGGCTCTTCGCCCGGCTCTTCGCCTATGGTGCCTGCCATCTCAACATCGTGGGCACCGTCAGAGATTTCAGCAGGCACAGCAGCGGCCAGTTTTTCCGACTGAATATCGCAGGTATTCTGGTGTCCAATCCCGCCGCCACGATATCGCATGTACATATCGCGATCGACGTGACTGAAAAAAAGAAAACACGTGTTAATATAGCAACACCCAAGAAAAAGGTACGATGAGCGCTCGCACTGATTGACATAGTAGTAGGTCCAGTCTCCGCCCTCCTCTTCAACAAATGTAGTTCCAGATGGCCATTGTGGATCACGGCCATAGTGAAACGCGGGATTAATGTGACTCGCTCGAATGACTTTCCTTGGAGATACGAAACCAAACGATCCCGCGGCCATCGGGTCCATGAAGGCTACCCTAGCCAACCCAGCCCCATCGCGGTACTTTTCATTCCCAAACCATCGAACCCAGAGGAATTCGACGCGCTTAAATGATGCGCCGGGCTGGGAGAGATCGAGGGCAAACGTGTGAAAGATTCCCAAAATCCGTGCGTACCAAAACGGGTGAGAAGTCTTGGTTTGCTTCTCTCCCGATGGGACGAAGATATCGTGGCGATTTGAGCGTAAGTTGAGCGCGTCCTGACCTCGACGAACATCATAGGAGGTGTAATTCAATCGCAGCCGGGGGTGGACGTGGAGAAAATTGCCCTTGATTTGAATTTTATATCGTTCTTCGTTAGAGTACACCGTGTCTTCACCATTGTACTCCTTCCCGCGAAGCTCTGCAATGTGAAAATCGATGAGTTTTTCCCAGAACATCTGTAAATATGGCAGTGGTTTTAGCGAGCGTGCAATAGTAGTAGTAGTACTGTAGCGGTAGCCTCTAATTGACGACATGTGACTCATATGCACAGCAGGATCATTGATATGCCCCGAAAGGAACGCTGCCAGCTCGATTTTTTCTTGTGCGTCGATGGCCATCTCGTAGCGAGCAGATGGATCATGGTGTATAGGATTGCGCGGTTGTTTCTTTAGAGCGGGTGGGAGGATTGCGTTAATGGCATCGTTGATCCGGTTGAGATGATGTTCAATTGTTTCCATTGCGGTCATTTGCTTGGTCGAGGAACTCGTCTTGCTCGTCATTTTATAGAGTGTTTTAGCAGTGCGATGCTCGGGTTCCCCCTAACGGAATTGTTATTTTATTTGCTAAAAAAAGAGAAAACTAAGACATACACGTAGTACTGAGTAGCCTTCCGTAGTTCCAAACGATCGAATTGTGGCTGGATAATATCCCAGCGCGTATAGCTTGTATTGCGCAAGGGAGAATCCACGAGAGTTGCTGGTGGTGGTGGAGGTGCTGTTTGCAGGGATCGCCGCCGTGCCGGCCTCCTTTGTCGCCCGCTCCTTCTTTGCTCGTTTTCTTGCTTTTGCCTCGGCTTCTTTTGGCGTATCTTTTGTAGAGAAAGCAGGGCACGTATATGTCGCAAAACGCCGGATGAGGCAGCCGTATTTGACAATAGCTCCGTCAAGATCGGCCAGTGTATCGTCGGTATGCAGCCGAAGCTTGGCCAGCGTGTGGAACTCGAGTGCTGCGAGGAGAAGGGTGCAGATCTCGGAGTTGTGTGGCTCAGGAAGCAGGCCGTAGAAAACTGGGATGATACACTGGTGGTAAGACTTAGTACGTAGTCGACAAATAGATCGGAGTAGGCAAGAATAGCGTTGCGTACTTGCAAGACATCCTTGTAGTCCCGTCCCGCAAAATTCTTCATATCTGAAACGTTATGCACAAATTTCCGAATTGTGTCGCGCGCAAATGGTAATATAAGTCTGAAGCTGTGATAAAAGCAGACACGTCGCGTCTCATTCTCAAGTGGAGAGGGGAATGATCTTACCGCTCGTTGAATATGATCACAAGGTCAGGGTCGTGGGCATAGAGGATCCGAATGATGTGCTTGAGTAATCCCATCAAGTTTCCGATTTCCCACTCGTGGAGAAAGTCGTTCACCAGCATATCGTGATAGTCAAAACCCAGTGCGCAAAGCCTTTCAGAGAACGCGTTCTAATAGAGCGATATACGTGTCAGCGAGTGCCGCTTCTGCGGTGGGTGTATACAGATTCCAGAATGCCTGGTGATACTGACGGCTGTGAGTACTTCTGAACGTGCCTTGAGCACCTCATCCAATTTCTTTGATCCGAGCGGGACATGCTGATTATACACCATGTCGCGGCCTTTGTTTACGCGCGCTCTCCGATCCTCGTCGTCCCGCCGAGCAGTAGAGATGCGCCGATCCCTGTCGTCCTTGGTACCGAGCTGGGCGATGTCTTGTTTCTCGATCAGAGACTTGGGCGATGGGCATTTCCCCCCGTTGCAAATTGTGGCCACTAGTACTCTAGAAAGAACAATTAAGCATGGTTACTATGCCAAAGTGACCATCAGAAAGACACACTTTTCGGGATAGTCTGCTGAATAAGTGAAGATGCGCGGATAAAACCTACGCTCGAGACGGTCGGCACACTTATAGCGCTGTGCATAAATTTACGGAATCCCAACTTTTCGTTTTCGATACGGACCCCGCGCCCGAGTCTCTTTTGGGAAATTGCTTCCGGAGTAATCGATTCAACACCAAGACTGGTAGCTCTACAACTCACGAACATGGGTCGTCGCCCCATTTCGAAGGATCTTCGCGATCGCGTCCCGGTCCTCTTTTATCGCCAAGGTTACGCCGTCAACGATATTTGCAAAATACTCGGCGTTCAAAAAACCTTCGTATACAAAGTGCTCGAAACGTATCGGCAGCATGGCTGCACTTCAGCTCCCTCGACAGGGGCCGCGAGCGGCCGTCGTCGACTTCTCACGCCCATCGACATTGAGTTCATAAAATCTCTTCTATCCCAACAACACACTGTTTATGCCGACGAGATTCAAGAGCAGCTCTACCTGCGCCGAAACGTCACCGTCTCCCTCACCACGGTCTTCCGCACCCTCCGAAGGCTTCACTTCTCCAACAAGGCCATCTCTGCCCAAGCTCTCGAGCGAAATGAGATCCAGCGTGCTCATTTTATGAACCGCATTGGGGCCGAAGTTCCGGATCCGGAGATGCTGATGTTCTGCGATGAGGCGGCAAAGGACAAAAGGACTTCAGGACGGCGACGAGGGTGGTCGATGGTGGGAACCAGATGTGTTCAGCGGCGATGCTTTGTCCGTGGGCAGCGGTTCTCAATTCTTCCCGTGCTGACCTTAGATGGTATAATTGCGCATGATATCATCGAGGGCTCAGTAACGACGGAAAAATTCGTTGCGTTCTTGCGTGAACTTGTGGTATGTTTTGTGCTTCACAATGCTCGCTTACTTGGTAACAGAAAGTCTGACCTCTACATGCAGATACCGCTTACCAACCCGTACCCGGGGCCACGGAGCGTACTCGTTGTGGATAACTGTAGTATCCACCATGCAGAGGAAGTTCGGGTGCTCGTTGAAGATGAAGCTCGTGCGTCATGATTTCTTTCTTTGAAGAATGCGATCTGATGAGAAGCTATCAGACTGCAAGCTCATTTTTCTCCCCCCGTACTCGCCCGATTACAACCCTATTGAGCAGGCGTTTTCATCCATCAAGGCATACCTTCGTCGGCATTGGAGAGAGCAAACATTGTCTTCAATTGATCATGCGTGTCATCAAATCACGCCGGCTAAAGCGGCGGGCTACTTTCAGGCATCGGGGTACATATGATTATGTAGTGACTGCATCCATTTGAATGACCATTGTTACAAGCAAGAAGGGCAGTAGATACAGACGTGCGCGGTTAGAGCCCCTCCAACAACTCGTCATCGGATTCAATGACTACGCAGCCGTCGGGCACCGGAAGGAATTTTTTGGTTGCCTCGTCCAAGTACATCGTCTGCCTGTCCTGCTCGGTTGATTCTCCGGCAACCATCGGAGGTGCCCAGAATGTGTACGCTCCTCCCCCCGGATACCTTCGCTCATAACGAACGCGCTTCTCGGGCTCTCCATCTGCCTTGCGGCCCTCGTTGTCGGGCTCTTCTGATGTCCTGCGGTTCGAATTTTCAGGTGTGTCGATCTCACTGTGTTTCCGTTTGGCATCCGAGCTGCGGAGCCACTCTGAACACCCGTTCTTGAGGCGTCTGACATCCCCTCTCGGGATTTTAAGATCAGCCAGGTCTCCGTCTGGGATGTCGGCAAGGATGTCGGGCCCATAACGCTCCTTCCGCAGTGCCAATTCATACTGTTCGGCATCCTCAACACCCAGCTCCTTGGTGGCGTAACGGAGATATCGGCTGAGTTGCGAGGGACTGGGGCGCGGTGGGGGCGAAGTGTGGCTCGGCGAGTCAGTGGATCGGCGAGTGGGGGTTTTCGGAGACACTGGGCCTGTCGTGCGAGCTACCCCGAGGAGGCCCGTAAGGCTGTTGAGAAGGACTGCAACTTCACTGGTGGGCGTCTGGCTGGGGGCAATTGCGCGGCGGGAAGGGTGCAATGCTGCCTGCAACTTCGCAGGGTCGAATGTCTGTGTGTTCGGGGGTTGGTGGATAGTACTATGTCCGTCGTACTTCACAAACATTGCTCGTCAGTACAGGCTTTCTCGGCATATCTACATGCACTTACAACAGACCGTACCCACTCATTCACCATGGAAGGGGTGAGTGGCAAAGCGGGCCCGCCGTTCGAGGGCACATATGTCATGCCCCCGTCGTGGTCATTTTTCCACTCATCATGAAGCAGTGTCCGAACCCGGGCAAGATCTTCCTGAGTTTTAGAGAGTGTCGCAACCTATTTGTGATGGTGTTGGTATGGGGTCATCCAATCAGAGAAGGAGGAGACACACAGCACGACCTTCACCACTATAATGGTTCTCATCATTGTCGCTTCCACCATCACCTTGCTGTTGGAATGTCAGGTCGATTGAATAGGTCTGCGGGCCCCGGCCTGGAACTCACACTATTCCAAGCCTTGATAACATTGTTCATGTCGGCAAGGACCGTAACCTTTGACACCTTTTTGGCCACCACTACCTTGACGAAATCTGACCAATCACCAAGATTGTCGACATCAACGGCGTCACCTTTCCTAAGTTACCATAAAGAGGTCAGAAGCACAATATTTGTGTAAGAAGCCCTGCAACATACGTTTTTGTATACCGGTACTGGAAAGGAAAAGTTTTTCCCTCGGTGATGTGATACTTTGACTCGCCATGTTTGGCAAGAATCTCTCTCTGAAAATCAACGTAGCTATCAACGTCGTCGAGGAGCATCGTGGTTATCTCTTTGATTTTTACGGTCTTGTTGTCTTTTGGTTGCGCTCGAGAGCCCGGGGGTGGTTTAGTGATTGTATGGTAGGTAAGATGGACTGAGAAGAGGATTTCCTCGGGAGGCTCGGGAGATGACATGGCACTGAAAATTGATGAGAATGATCAAGCGTTGATCACAGATCAGATATCGCGACTGGGCAGCACTCGGGGTCCCTTCATGATGAATAATCAGGCACATCGAAAGAAAGAAAAGTTGGGATTCCGTAAATTTATGCACATCGCTGTAATAATCATCCCATGCTCCCATGCCTCAATAAACTCGTTGTCGAGCAGGATTCGCCACACGCCGTGGAAAAGCTCCCGCCGACAATGGGCAAGGAGTTCACTAGAAACCTTACCCAGTTTTTCGCCGATAAGGTCGTGGATGGAATCGGGAAGCTGATAGAACAATAAATAGACGTGATCCAAGGTAAACAAACACAGTTTATGGCAGTGGAATAATACTTACTGTTGGTAGATAACCGATATGCTCCATTGAATACTCATCCCGCTTACACCGATCGTACTTGGACATGTTACCAAACGCAAGGTACACGGGCCAGAGTTTTTTCTGTCCAAAATTTGTAGGGTGTGTCGCACACTGTGCAAATTTTCATCCAGAATTTTAGCCTCGTTCCCAGGCCTTCTCTGCCTGCAGCTCTTCGGGGGACTCTGCAGTGGGGGCGCGATTTGGGCCTTTGTTTTTTTGTATTTATTTTGAAAGGGGGGCCTTCGAGCCGCAGGCGAGAAGGCCTGGCGTATTCGTGCTAGCAAATCGAGGGTGAGGGTCTTGGGCCCTGACCACGTTGCGTATGACTTCATAGAGAAGCGGATATCACGTGTAAAATCCCCGGTCTGACTCAACGCCGAGCGCTTAGCAAGCACTCAGCGTTTAACGTTCACCACTCAACGCTCTCGTGTGCCCGCCCGCCCGTGTTCTTGTCGCCACGCTCTTGCCATGGATATACAGGACCTACTTACTCCTACACCAAATCCAAACCCGCGTCCCATCCATCCTCTCCCGAGCTCAAGCTCTCGCAGTGCAAAGCAGCCCGTTGATTTGTCCGAGTCTAAACTCGAACAAGTCAAAGCCGTTTTGAATTGCCTAGGCGAGCAGCAGCTCACGGTCGCTGCGTTTCTCCACGCTCTCCTTTGGGGCGACCCAGCCTGTGTTAACGATGGCTTTACAAAAATTTCGCGCACAAAATTCTGCGCCGATCCGATCCTCCCGGCCATTCTCAACAACCTATATCAGCCTCCACGGACAAGCAGCGCTGGCCAAATATCGACAGGTGCTTCCGCCGTTGTCCAAGCTTGGGCCCTGTCTCGGACACAAGGCACTCTGGAGAAAGAGCTCGACGCGTTTGCGAAGACTTTGAAGCACCCCGAGCGTGTCTCCGAGGCGTCGCTCACGAGTATATCTATGGACAGTCTGGCCAACGACCTCGTAAGGCTTGCCCCTCGCCTTGACGCTTTTTTGCGCGCACTTGCGCAGACGAGGGTCCAGGCCGCTTCTAACACAAGAAAAACCCCGACTACGGTGCGAAACGGTACTCATTTAATTTGAAAAGATTTCGAAGTCTAACCAAGTACTCAATAGCTTGTCACGACGATGGCATGCCAGCTAGCGTACAGTCGCAACGTGAACCATAACAAGTTTCAGCAGCTGATCTCAGTGTATATGAAATCCAAATCCGTTCCCTCAAAATGCGTCGAGCTAATCCATCATTGCGGGCTCTCGATGTCCTATTCCTGGACGTCCAATGCAATTCGAGACATCCGCGACGCGGCAATGGAAGAGCTGCACACATGGCTAGTAGATAATAGTGTACTCATTCTCCACGACAACATCCGCCTCGTTTTCAAAGTGCAAACTCAGCATGTTAACAATCAGACACACGGTGATAATGGCACCGCGTCAACTGTCGTTGCACTTCCTGCCGCAGCCCATGCCGTTCTGTCTAATTTTGGTGAGCTTATGAAGCCCAAATGGGCAGAGAGGCGCGCGGCGTTTGCTCAGGAGTCTCCCCCGATCCGCATACTCTCAGTGAAAACCTTGATGGATTCCCTCTGCGCTGCTCGTCTCCACGACTCCTCAGTTCATAACATCATCACTATCCTCCTTGACTCTCCTGAGTTTTCCGAGTATCGCCATCAGAAGCACCCTGATCTCGCGCCTCCTCCTCCCATCCATGCTCTGCCCACTGGTCCTGCGCACCGTACAAGACAATGGATGCTTGGGGTTGTTCCGATTGAAGAGGCTACTTATTCCGGCAATATCCAGGTGAGAAATGGACCCTCCCTGTAAAAGAAGTTACTTAGTTTTGCAATGATCAGGTGGTTGAGGAGATTCTCCGCCAAACTGGCCTTGACAAGGATGATGCCAAGGTGAAGCTTGCTATAGGCAATGCTGCGATACCTTGGGGTGGTGACCAGCTTACTGAGTCACGCCTCAAAATTGCAAAGTGGTTCCGTGCTCGAGACATCAATGGCTTTGAGCGTATGGATTGGCTTCTCACTTTTTTTGGCTGGTTCCATGTTGTCATGGTCTTAGCCAACGCAGTTTATGGCAGCCATCGGGGAGACTCAAAAGGGTTTGGGTTGGCCTGGGACATTGGTCTTCTCCATATCAAGGGACTTGCTGCCAACAAGGATAAGCCCATGTTTCACACAATTGATGACTTTCTGCATGTTGAGTATAGGGCACGTACTCGCACAGCATGGCTATGGGCATCTGGGACCACCACCCTCAAACATCTCTTTCAATCTCTTGACAAAGATGCCAACCCTCCTCACCTTCGTCAGCTTGCTGAGAAAATTGTTGATGAGCGTGCTTCTTCATCTGCCCTTGTCACCCTTGGTGACCATTCAACTCGTGATCATGTGCTTGAGGGGTCGGTCACACTTCTCCGTGATCTTGACTTTTATGTCCATCTCCGGAAAACCATTCGAGAGGGTGATGTGGGCCAGCTGCAGGCCTTGATCCCACATTTAATCTTTTACTTCAAGGGTGGTGGTAATGGCAATTATTGCAAGATGATGGTTGAGTACATGCAGTGGCATTTATATGAAGCACCTCCTGAGATCAGGTATGTACTCAAGATTGTTTTCAAGATTCTTCACCTGATTTTTGCCTCTGAACATCAGTGAAGTAATTCACAACCATTGCTGGCTAGTCAACCCCTCAGGCCGTCCAGGTCATTTTCACCCTGCTGATGAATTGCAAGAGCACAATATTTGTGATATCAAGGTATGTTTTCATCCCTTCATGTTGCCATCAGTCAAATTTCACCAAGTTGAATCAGGATACACATGCTCCAATTCGAGCCAATGCCAGCTGGGACTATATGACCAACATATCCCCTGCCATCCCCACATTTAGTCGTGTTGGTGATCATGTTGATCAGTGCTTTCACCTCATTCGTGGATCTCAGCACACTGAGCCCGATGCAGAGGCTGATCTCCAAGTGCTCATGACAAGCTTCAAAGAGGCCAAGCAACTTGATCACAACCCACAGTGGCATGGTTCAGCCAAGAAGGTGCCATGTAAAGATCTATTCCTAGAGGGGCTAGATGAGTTTCAAAACACTCATTATCTCCGAGATTGGTGGGACGAGCGGAAGATCTATCTGGCACATCATGACACTAGTTCCCAAGTCTTTGACAACCCCCCAACTCCAAGCGGTGCAAAACCTCTGGCGCCGCACCTTGATGATGACTTTGCGGAGTTTGAGGAGACTCGGGGTGAAGACTTTTTGAATGAGTTGGCACAGGTCATGGAGAGAGTCGAGGCTGAGACCTTTGCTGTTGATGCTGAGCAGGAGCTGATGGAGATGCGGATAGAAATGCGGCGTCAATCAACTGCAGACATGTATCAGTAGCTATCTACACTATCTACCACTAGTTTACACACGGTTTCAGTGTCGGAGGAGAGAATCTACATCCATAGGAAAAGGAGCAGGCCGAGTGGGTGATTGTGCGTTAGAGGCATTTGAAGGGCCGGCCTCACTGTGGACGTCAGGGATGTCGATGTCCATGGGGAGCGGCAGGGAATTGGAGGATGGCGGAGATGGTGGAATGAGCTTGGGAACGCGGCCGCGAGGTCGTTTGCTGAGCACCTCTGCCTCTGCTGCCCTTACCTCCCAGTCAGCACGCCTTTTCCTCGCCTTTGCCCTCTCCTCCTTCTCCTTCTTGCACCTTGCCTCCTCCCACTCACGCACCTTCCTTGCCTTAGCCTCTAGTGTCTTCTGCTCCTTCGCGGCCCGCTTCTCGTCCTTCTTACGCTCCACAGCTGCCTTGGCATCCTCCCTCTCCTGTTCCAAGCGGTCATCGATCGCATGGATCAATGCGATGACAGAGTGGCCATAGTCGTTGGCCAGAGACCATGGTGGAGTCAGCAGAGCGAAATTGGAGACCGATTTCACTACCATTGACTTCGCGATGGCCTCAAGTGCCTTGCTCGACATGATGGCCTCAGGGCGCAGCACTGTCTGGCGCCAAGCCGAATTGTCCCATGTCTTCCTACACCAGGCTATCAGAGCTGCAGTGACCTCCTGGAGGTGAGCTCCCTTGCGGTTTTGTGGCCGTGCTTGAGATGGCACAGGCGCAGTGGTGTTGTTCCCAGCCTGATCAGGCTCAAGAGAGGGAGAACGAGGCGGTGATAACGATGGAGATGAGGGGCGTGACGGGGATGACTGACGCGACGAAGATAGGGAGGGGGATGGCGAGGACGAGCGAGACAACGAGCGTGAGGACGAGCGCGAGGATGATGGAGACAAGGAGTGCAAAGACGATGACTGGGCGGTCAACGGCATTGTGGAGTCTGTCACAGCGGGAGGGCCGTTGATGCAGTTGTCGCAGCAACCGCCTGGAATGGCAGCTAGACCAAAGAAATCCACGAGGGTCTAGTGAATACACAGTTTATTAGATTCAATGCGACAGATCTACTTATGGCCGTGCCCTGGATTCTGGAAGTGATTGTCGATGAACTTCCACCGGCACTCCTCTGTGAGGATGTATTGATGCATAACATCATCGCATGCTTTCGAGTATTCGACAGGCTCAATGGGGACGCATTTACCACTCGCATTTTTCGTTGTTTTCTTCTTTACTATCCCTGGCTCAACGAGCAGTAGGCATCGACAACGTGTGCTGTCGCGGCCGCCACGACCACCACGTTGAATCCACGAAATCATGTTGTCGGGAGCCATGTACTGCACGACAAGGCGTATATTGGGGAAGTCACAACCCTGTGATAGCATTGAGTAGGGAAATAAACACCTTCGGATTGTGTGAAGAATCACATACCATTCCAGCAGCCTTGGTGCAAATGAGAATCCGTAAGCCTTTGTTGAAGATCTTGTATAATATCCAGGCCTTAGTGAGCGGGCCGCGGATCGCATGGAAAATCTCCACCGTGTGTCTCATTGTGCTTGGCAGTAGTTTGCAAAGAGCATACGCTAACTTGTGTGCCGCGGCGCGCGAGTTCACATACAATAATACGCACTCGTCGACTAGAAAATTTGCCAGGGAAGAGTTCTCCGGGATTAGAAACCCAACCTGCTCTTGAAGCGTGCTCCTTTCTTTCATGATCTCAACTTCCCACACCAGATTAGGACGAAAATTTCCGAGGTTGACGAACAGATATCCCGCCCGCATATGGACCGACTTCGTCATTTCCGTGATCATCGATGGCGTGGCAGTTGCTGTGGCAAGTAAGAAGGGGACCCGGAAAGGAACGAGTGACTGAATCTCGCCAAGCCGACCCCAGCAGGGTCGGAATTTTGGTCCCCAGAGGCAGATGCAGTGTGCCTCGTCAACAATGATCTTGGCGTGCTGTGCAAACGCCAGCTTCGTTAACACAGGTCTAAGGCAGTCGGGGGATAATAGGTTTTCGGGCGAGGTGACAACAACCTGGAAATGTGATGCAGCGATGGCCTGATCTGCCATTAATAAATCCATTTATCAAGTCAAGATGACGATGGTACCTTACCTTAATAAGTCTCCACTCTGCTTTTCGTGTCGCTGAGTTCACGGCTGTAGCCTTCAAGCCCCACTCCTGGAAGCGTTGAGCCTATATCTATATTGAGTGAATGCGCTACTGCATTTGTGGAATTGGAACGAAAAATACCTGGTTATCTTCCAGCGCATTCAATGGTGAAACAATGATGATGGTAATTTTCTTGTCGAGGAAGCAGGGCATAATGAAGGCGAGAGTTTTGCCCCAGCCTGTTCCGGCTATCAAAACAACATCTCTATTATAATATATTGCTACCGCAACGTCAAGTTGTTCTTCGTGCGGCTCAAGGCCCGTGATAGCGATCGTCGCCTCTCGCATGGCTTCGCGCACGGTCTGCGGACCAAATGGTCGAGAGTGGAGGGGCATTGAGGCGGGCAGTATTGGTGGGGAGGTGAGGAAAAAAGCGTCAACACTGACGACGAGCAAGTATCCACTTGGCTCACGTGCGTGGTTCCCTGCCCGTTTTGGATTTAGTCTAGATTGTTTACTCCTGCGCCACATTGCGGCTGTGTGATACACAAACAAAAGACCCTCGCCCTCGATCCACTAGGACGATTGTCCCAAGCGTTCTAGGAAGTGGCTGGCGGGGGACCGTGCGCGTTTTTCAAAAAAAATAAACCCAAACAAACCAGCCTGACGGCCGGGGCCTGGCGGCCCTCCGCTCCCCAGCACTCGTCCCGCCCGTCAGACTCTCCCCCGTCAGCCACTTCCTAGAACGCTTGGAAACCCAGGCAACCAGAATTTGCAGGAATTGATTTGTGGGAAACCTTCCTGTTATATGTGGGAAAAAAATCCTATAATAAATGGGAAAAACGACCTAAGAGGATGTCCGGCCTTTACGGACATTTCTCCTGCGAAAGGCGGACATTTTTCCCACTTTAAGTGGGAAAAAAACAGACTTTTGTCCGGATATTAGGGGAAAAATCCTGCATATAGTGGACTTTTCTCCCCCAAATCACAGACAGTTTTCCCACAATATATGGGACAATGGATATAAGTATGCATTTTTATGTGGGAACATGCTTCTGTTAGGGCCACAGCACTTATATGATGTTTGAAGTGTCATATTAGAGAGCAAAGTTAGATACATCAAATAAGCTAACATCCCGCGAGAGAGTACGGAAGGAACGACGGAGTTAATGTGAGAGTGCAAGGTCTAAGAGGGTAGAGCGCGCGCCATAAAGATAACAGTGCTGCTATGAGATGCGCATCCGCAAAGATGAGATGGAAGCAAGGGAGCTCACGAATGGCGATGGCTTGATGCGAAGCAAAAAAAGCAACTCGAAAGTGAAAGATTAGCCTGATTATTTTTGCATGCAAATCGAGCTACTCTTCAATACACACCATGTGGGACACAAACCCCAGTCTAGTCAGCCAGTTGTAGCCTTGGTGCCGCCTGAAAGGCAGACAGTTCACAGGAAACATCTGCCGCCGGAAAAAACACTCAGCGCTGTTGTGGCCAATGTTGTTGAGGCACTTACGGCGTAGTCGCCCATATTGTCGATGGGACAGCAGATTTGTGCTGGCGTCAAGAATCTGAATGGAGAGAGTTGAGAGGCTGTTACGTGGGGAATGATGGAGAGAAATGAGATGTCCGAAAAGAGGCGAGGGCGTTATGGTGTTGGTGGACCTTGGCCTTCGCCGCTTGCAAACGAAGCGAGTCACAAACAAGGCTGTTAAGCCAGTTTAGTGGGAATCGGAGGGTCATGGGATTTGCTGGATCAAGCGTAGCATCGGCCTGCACCAGTGTTGAACGCAATGTGTATAATTTTTATTCTACTTACCTTGTTTCCTCCACGCCCGGTGACAACTCCTGGCAACGCCCTAAATCCACCTGCTACCGAGATCCCGCGCTACATCTTCCAGGGCCTGTAGCTCCCAAATCTGTTTCCACACCGCATCCCATCGTTTGCGCGTCATATAGCTTTGAGGGAATGAGTCAGTTGAATATGGTGCGCGAGTAATGTGTAAGAATCACCGCCATGCCGTTATCACCGATTCTAGCAGTGCTGGCACGCGAGGGGTGGCTTTGGGGAGCTGGCGGCAAGTTTGCTGGATACGGCTGATGATCGATGAACGTTACATGAGGTTGAGAACGTCAATACGCTGACGCGGCCTGCTCCACAATCAAACGCGGATGCAAACTTCGGCTATCCACGGTATGTCATTAGTCAGCGCCTACTACCGCGATTGCGCATTCAACACCACGGTCTTCCTCGTGGTACTTACCGCTCACGCGCACGCCTGAACACTGCGACGATCCGATGCGAGGCTGATAGTCGGCACAAAATAATGCACGGACAGCAATACACAAATTACGATGCCATGCAAGGCAACCACTGTCTGTGCAAACGGCCAATCTCGCACTCGCGCCTGTAAGTCCCCACGGATAACGGCTCTCGCGTTCGCGCCCACTCATGGTCGTGCCCGGCGTGCCCATGACGCTAACAAAGGACGTGATACTCACATGGTATGCACGCATAGTTAACACTTACCTCGCTTCTGCACGATTGCTAATTTTCCCTACCTATGCCTGCACATTCCCATTCATACGCTCACGTACACCTGCACACCCGCCACGCCACACTCGCACACGCACTCGCTCGTACGCTCGCCTACCCGCTCGTGCACCAGTGTGCACGCATACAGGCAGCCACCCGCGTACTCACGCTGTCATACGCTCGCACTTGCTCGCTCACTCTTGCCCATTCGCACAGGCACCTACCCACACACTCGCCACCTGCTTTTCCAGCTGCTTGGCACCTGAACATGACACATACCAGTCCATTTGCCCGCAAACTCGTTTACTGACATAGTTCCACATGCACGCACGCTCCGCCTGTGTACCTCTCTTGGTACCATCATATCTTTTAATTCATTTTCATATCTCTAATCTGCTGTGGCCTTCATCATATTAAATTATTCTTTACTGTGTAAACTTTAAAGCAACAGAACTGTATTGGCACTAAGCACTGGGCACTTGCTCTTGGAAGTTAAGATGGCACACTCTGAGCACATTCTCACTTTTTCCTGGAAGTTTGGTTTTTTGTGGCAGTTCCCCCAAAAAGTGGGAACTCCTGCAACCTCTTGCAAAAAGTGGGAAATCCCATTTTTTTCCATTTCATATGGACTCTGCCTGTTTTTTATGGGCACTTTCTGGTTTTAATGGACATAATTTTGCTCAGTGGCATCAGAGGCAAACATGAGCACGAGGATGACTCTCTTGCGATTACAGCCTGGCTCCGGGGCAGATTTTTGGAGTTCGTCGTGGGCTTTGAGCATTGTGTCGGACGTGTAAACTTCATCGTATATCCGGATCTCTTGGGTGGCACCTAGTGGTTTGTAGAATGAGCGATACAGAAACAAGTGAAGTTTCCTCATCAACTTTGATCCTTCGAGAGACGACCGAATTGCTTTGCAAATTGGCCGGTAATGGAGACCATCCACTTCAAAGTAGTGATTTGAGCTGTGGTCGCCATTGCCAAGAGGTATCCATATGGGAACGGGGGTCTTGATCCAACGACTGGTCGGAGAGGAGGCACTCAAGAATTTGGAAACAGAGGCTGGCTTGGGTTTGAGGTCGAGCAGGAGCTTATCGACGGTTTTATCGGAAAAAACCCTCAGATCGTTGTTATTCCAGCGAGGGTGGAGAAGGCGCTTTTGTATTAGAATTACATATAGGAAATACTTAGATAATACTTAGAATCACTTCATCAGACAAGTATTCAAGTATTTACTATAGTAATTAGTTGTTTAATTAGTAAACCAAACATTATGTAATATGAGCACAGTGGTCGGAACAATATCTGTAAATATTAGTTCTACTTTAGGCTTGTACAGCCTTGGTATATTAGCTCCTAATCGGATCGCACAGCCTTGTAATATTGCGGTACTGATCGTCTGGATATGGCTGCATAGCCTCCAGGGACAGAACCGATCGGAACCGGCTAATTAGCTAGATTGAGCGCAGACCCTTGCAAAGGCTTTAAAGGTTAATTACCACTTCCAACTCAACACCAGAAGTGAGCAGAAGGTTTATGAGTATGTACCTTAGGTTAGCTTTAGATAGGAAATGCTCGGTACCGCTCGGTACCTTAAGGCACCGAAAGGCACCGACCGGAACTGATGAGTCATGTCCTATAAGCGGTAGTTATAGACAGATAAGGTAGTATATACTAGATATGTAGTTTTCCACTCACAATGTACATAGACACAAAGAGGCTTTGGGAAAGGTATAAAAGGAGGCCCTCTGGGCTTCTCCAAGTCCCCATCCTCCCCCTCCAGTTCACTCAGAGACCCACACTCCCCAGGCCTTGCTGGCACTGTCCTAGACAGTGGAGTGCTCTTGTGATACTCGAGCTCATCGCCTAACAAGCGTTCGCCATCGACCACCCCATGCAAAATCCTCGCCCCGGCTACCCCGACCGCGGTGGGTCTTCAGGACCCATCTGCTCGTCGCCCCGCCCGGGACACCGTACCCCATCCCCGAGCCCTTACGCTCGTCCCGACCCAGAGGACGGCGAGACTGTCCCCGACAGTCAGGAAGAGACCATCCGTCTCCCCGCTGTATTCCCCCCTCCCCCCCGCAATGAGCGCGACAAGGCGTACTTCGAAAAAGCCATTCGAGGTATCCCCAGCCTCGCCAGTGCGGCCGCCGAAGACAGGGGCGCCCCCTACCGGGACGCCCTCATCAGGTCCCTCCTCGGGGCCATCCTCCTCATCGCCGAAGAAGCGGGCCTCGCTAACCTGCTTTCCCTTCTCCGCAACCACCCAGAGTTCGGAGATATAGTCACAGCCATTGAAACGGAGGCCATAGACCTATGGTCTTCCACTCACCCCATGCCCCCAAACAATGATCCCCCCGAGGAGAGTGGGATCGATAGGATCTTTGGAGCCATCCCCTCTGGGAAACGACCAGAGGACCCCACCCCCGCCCGACTCACGGCCATCGAAAACACGTTGGCCCAGGTCCTGGCGTCCCTTAAAAACGCCCCTCCCCCCCCAGCGATGCCCAAACCGGGACAATCGTCCACCGGCCCCCTCCCCAAGACGGGCCAAAAGAAGAACCAACCCACCCCCGCCAATAAAGGCAAGGGGGGGCCTTCGGCCCCCCAGAGCACTTCTGAGGCCCCACCCTCAGGCACAACGGCACCCAAAGCCGCTGTTGCCCTCCCCTCCCAGGCCCAGTCATACGCTGCTGCGACGGCCAACCCCCGGAAGTTCAACCCTTCCCCCAAAGAACCTTCGGCCTTCAGAAAGAAGAAGCGTGATGAACAACGCTTCGGAGAAGTCCTCTTCACCCCGTCCCCGGCCTTCCCCAGAGACAATGACGCCGACTGCCCCCTATCCGGATCAGGCGCCCTGAAAACTCTAAACAAGTTCTTATCCGCCCTCACCCCCCCTTGCACCGTCAAGGGCATTGCATGGACCCCGAGAGGGAACGTCCTGCTTACCCCCACCTCCCCCGACATGTGGGACATCCTTGCCAAACAAGGATCCGCATCCCTCTCCCACCTCCACAATGGGAGAACCTTCTATTGCCTCACCCATGGGCCTACAAGGGACTTAGTCGTCCACGGCATTCCTGCCAAGGCAACCGACCTTCCCAAGGTCGACCACGTCTGCCTATCCCTGACCGCCGGCCTCGGCCTGGACCCCCACGACATCGTCCAGGCGAAATCCCGGTGGCTGGTCTCCTCTCGTTCCCCCAACCCGAACAAGAGACCTCTGTTCCTCGTCTCCCTCACCACCAATGAGGTCGCCGAGCGCCTCCTCCATAGGAACCCCCACTGGATTGAAGGTGACAGAATCACATTCAAAGAATTTTCGACAGCCCCCACTGTCCCCAACCAATGCCGCCGATGCTGGAAAGTCGGCCACCCCACATGGAGATGCGGGGTCTCCAACCCCGTGTGCGCTATATGCGCAGAATTCCACGAAACCCTCACCCACGCCTGCTCCTTCCAGGGCTGCGTGGAAAAAGGGAAATCCTGCGAGCACGCCACCAAAACGTGCCCGAATTGCGGAGGGAACCACCCCGCCTGGGATAAGGCGTGTATCGAGCGCCTGATCCAAAAAGCTGCCCAACCCCCGAAAAAGAGAGGCAGCCCTCCCCAACCAAAGAAAGCCGCCCCTGACTCCCCAGCCAAGGCGGCTGCTGACTTTATCCGGAGCATCCCCCAGGGCGCACCGGGTCACCCCCAGAGGGACATCTCCCAGTACAAAGACATTGAGCTCGTGAAGAAATTCAGGGCTTGGTGTCTGTACAACAAACTCCCGGTCATCGGCCCGAACGATGACCCAGCGAAGTGGTCCCCTCCCCTTCCTCTACCCGTCGACTGCACGATCTTCCTCCCCACGGTTCTCCCTAAGGATGGTCGTTAGAATCGGGACCGTTAACGTTCAAACATCCCGTACAGGCTTACAACTCGTCTTGGATTCGGCATCGGACACCCATCACATCATGGTAGTTTCAGAACTCCCATGGCACAATATCGGAGGCAATAAGAAAGGGACTGTCAAAGTCCGCGGCTGGGATCTCGCCCTGCCCCTTAACCCCCTACCGGCTGACACCTCCCCACGGGTCGCCATCTTCGTCAATAAATCACTGCTCCCAGATCATGGGATCACGGTACATCCCACGTTTAACTCGCCTGGGATTATCCACGCGCACTTCTCGGCACACGGCCGAAGACTGGCGGTCGTAGGGGTGTATCGCCCCCCTACTGAGCCAACCAGCCCTGACTCAGTCCTCTCCAAACTCACCAACTGGGACGTCCCCATCTCAGACACCGTGATCACAGGAGACATGAACGCCCGACACTCCTCTTGGGACGTCAACTACACAAAATCACACGTCCCGGGCAACCGAATCAGCGACTGGGCCGATGAGGAGGGACTCCACCTCCTCAACGACCCTTCCATCCCCACTCATATCGCCCAGCCAGGGCAAAAAGACTCCGTGCTTGACCTTTCCATGGTCAACAGCGGGCTGCTATACAACTGGACTGCCGAATGGTCCCACAACCAGCTCGAGCAAACAGCAGACCACCTGGGTACAACGGTCACTCTACACCCGCGTTTCAAATGTGGCAACTCCCGCAAACCGTCGGCACGCCCCCGAAAGGGGAAAACTGACTGGACTAAGTTCAGGAAAGAACTTCAGTCTTCCCTGAAGCACTACAAACACCAGCTGGGCGCCCTCGACCCGAAAGCTTCCTCCCTCATCTTCACGACCTGTCTTGAAGGGGCCCTCGCTTCGGCGGAAGGGCCAATCTCCACCCGGAAAAACCCGCTCCCATGGTGGGACCAAGAACTCAGTCTCCTCCGAGACGACAAAAATAGGCTGGCTAGAGAATACCGCCGCATCCCCCGACTCTCTGCCCTTAAAGCCCAAGCTGCCCAAGACCTGTCCAGGGCCCGCAGCAGGTTCCACAGCCACTTCGAGGCGGCCCGCAAAAGGTACCTCGAACAACTCATAAGGGACACGCCCCCCGACAAAGTCCACAGCTTAGCGGGATGGGGCCTGGGAAACAGGTCCTACCCCTCCCCCCTCTTCACAAAGATGGGGCTACCGCCACGTCTCCTGCCGAAAAAGCAGAAATGTTCCGCGAGGCCTTCTTCCCCCCCCAGGGGAATGACCTCGCCGAACCCCCCATTACGGATGAGTTCATCCGCCCAAAGCGAGAATTCATTCCGGTCACGAGGGCCGAAATCAAAGCAGCAATCTTCGGCCCATCACCGAAGAAAGCCCCTGGGAGATCCGGCATAGGCTATCAGGCCCTTAGGGAGGCCTGGACGGTAGCCGAGGACTGGATCGTCTTAGTCATCAAATCATCCATCGAGTCGGGAGTCATCCCTGACGACTGGAAACTAGCCCTGATTGCCATTATCCAAAAACCCGGCAAACCAGACTACTCAAACCCCAGGGCCTACCGCCCCATCTCTCTCCTAGAATGCCTGTCAAAGGCAGCTGAAAGAGTCATCGCCAACCGTCTTGCCCACGAGGCAGAAGAACTAGGCCTGGTCCTCGCTCAATACGGGGGCCACCAAGGCCGCTCAACATCAGACGCCCTCGCCCGCGCCCGCTACATCATAGCCCGCGAGAAGGCCAAGCAGAGGTATTGCACCCTGCTGAAATTCGACTTCAAGGGATTCTTCGACTCGGTCCCCAAAAATGGACTCATCCACGTCCTTACCTCCCTCGGATTCGACGACACAACAGTTGGCTGGATCAAGAACTTCCTTACAGACCGACAAGGAAGCATCAAAGTAGATGGTCATGTGTCCCAACCAGGACCCACCTCTGGTCTCCCCCAAGGATCCCCCCTGAGCCCAGTCCTCGCCGTGCTATACACTATGGCGTTTGAATCCCGCCTCAAGGAAGCTTACCCTAACCTCTACAACCGGGCCTCGAAGATGCAGGACTTTATCCTATACATCGACGACGGCCTGGTCATACTCTCCTCCATCCACACGTGCCACCCTAACGTGTCGGCAGCAGAAGATATCATCTCCGCAATTTCGGACATCGCCTCCGAGTACGGGCTGGCCCTAGACCCTACAAAATCCGAGATGTGCCACTTAATGCGGCCCCCTCGCCTCGCCCCCCCTGCCCCTTCGGCAGAATCGGGCATCACTCTAGTCACCGACCTCACTTGGCTTGGGGTCACCTTTTCTTACGACCCTGCCATGAAGAATCACTTCAAACGGGTTTGCCGAAAAGCCTCGAACGCCCTTCACAACGTCACCCTCCTGACTAAACGAAACGGTTTGAAGGCTGAGTCAGCCATCAGACTCTATGAATCCCACGTCCGCCCCATCTTCACCTACGGCTCTCAAGCCTGGTGGGAAGGCCAGAAGAGCATTTCAGACAGGCTCAACATCCTCCAAAATAAATTCCTACGACTTATCATAGGGTGCTACAAAACCACCCGACTCGCTTTCCTCCACATGTTCACCGGCATCCCGCGGGTGGAGGACTGGCTAAACTACCTCTCCCACAAGTATGTTACCCAGAAAACCAACATGCACCACATGCACCCCCTCCGCTCCCTCTTACCCGAGGCCCTGGAGCGACCACTCAGAGGCCCCCCCATTCTTCAAGAAATCGCGGCGGCGGTCCTCGAGCTCCCGGTGGAAAACCCCGGGTACTCGGACTTCCTCCACTCAAGGGTTCCCCCGTGGGAATCTCCCACCATGAATGAGTCAACCCTCACCCTGGTGGAATTCGACGAAGAACGTCCATATCGAACCTTCCATGCGTTCATATCAGACTGCCAAGACAGGGACATCGCACCCCTGTCCTTCGAGCTTTGCCCGTCCCCTGACATGGACGAGGACAAAGGCCTCCTCCTCATAGGAGTCTTTGTCAAACAAACCTTCTCCATCGACGTTCTCGCCCAAATAACGATCCACGGACAGAAGGCGTCACAAGGCGTTATAGCTGCGGGTGCCGCCCTCAACTTTCTCTCATCCCCCCGATTCACCCTCCATTGCTTCACCACCTATGGAATCTTCTGCACCAACCGCCTACTTGCTTCCTGTCTTGTGCGGCATCCTAGTCGCCGCATTCTCCCATCTCCTCCTCGGGCGTATGCGTACACCGTCCAACGTGCCACCCTCAAGGTCATCCACGTCACCGCCGGCCGACGCCCCCTTCGTCGCCTTCGGCCACTTCAAGCGTTCCGCAAGTCCCGACTTGCCCCCCAAGCGGTCCCAGTCGCCGCCATCTCTGCTCCAATTCTGGCCCCCACCCTCGCGTGGCGCCATACAGACGCCAAAGGAAGAATGCTCCTCGCCACTTCCTTCTTCGCCAACGACCTCCCCGAAAATCACAACGCCGATCACTTCGGTGCGGTATTACGAGTCGGCTGGACCGCCATGCGACCCCGTCGACTACATCTCCCTATCCCACTCCGCCTTCCCGCAAGGGAGTTCGGGTACGCAGCACGCGTCTTCTCCGGCCACTGCGTCGCCCCCGGCTATCTGGGCTCCGCCATCTTCGCCGACCAGGACTGGTTCAGCCCCGCCTGTGAATGCGGACACCCTCGCGGGTCGTCCGCTCACATCGTTTTCGACTGCCCTCTCAGGCACATCTGGGCGCCTGGGTACGTGCCCCCCCTCGGCAATCGTACCTTCGTCCAGGATTTCGACCACTACTTCCCGGGGCTGTTCCGCTCCCGCCTCTTCACATGGAGGTGGTACGCTGACAGCTGTCTCGGGACCCCTGGTGTGGCTCCCCCATGGGTTTAACTGGCGTCGGGTCCCCACCACGCCGGAATACCAGTCCCTCCGCGACGCGCTTGCCCTCTACGCCCTCCATCACGAAGAGATCTTGCCCTCTGTCCTTGCCTTCGAGCTAGAACGGACTCTCCCCGCGTCGACCCCTTACTACCCGGTCTCCATGGCGTATCTCGACTACCGTCGCCTTCGCCAAGCCTACTTTAACTCCAACGCCGTCCTCGGCCCAGAACACTTCCTACGCCGTTACCTTGCGTCGCACGAAGTCCAATACGTCCCCGAGCTCGGCTCCCGCCCCTCTGATCGCCGCCCAGTTGTTTATGTACCTCCACATTTCATCTGAGGTGTTCTTTTTCTCTGACCGCTCCCATCGCCGTCATCACAAAGGGGATAGTCGTCGCCCACCAGAGCGTCTTGACCCCCGTGGACTTTAATAGCTAGCTTTTTCTTAGTTAGTTAGGCCTATGTTTGGCAGTTTCCCTTAGTAAAAATTCTCCCTTCGCGACCGTCATCTTTTTCTTAAAACTTTTACATAACGGGGCCTTGATCATTAGTTATCTAGAATGTTTACTTAGGTAGTTTCATGCCGTCAATAGTATTACATTACCCCCTTAAAAAAAAAAAAAAAAAAAAAAAAAAAAGGAAACTTCTCCAAGTCCCGTCTCCCCGCCGCACCCCCCCCACCTGCCGTCTCTGAGCGAGACCGCGCATACTTCAAAAAAGCCATTCGGGGTGTGCCCAGCCTCGCCAGTGCCGCTGCCGAAGATAGAGGCGCCCCCTTCTGGGAGGCCCTCATCAGGTCCTTCCTTGGGGCCATACTCATCACGGCAGAGCCTCTGGGCCTTAACTCCCTCCTCTCCCTCCTCCGCAACCACCCAGAGTTCGGAGAAGTCGTCACCGCCATTGAGACCGAGACCATCAAGCTCTGGTCCTCCACCCACCCGATGCCCCCAAACAGTGGATCCCCCAAGGAGAGCAGATTCGAAAGGATCTTTGGAGACATCCCCACTGGCAAAAGACCAGAAGACCCCACCCCTGCCGCCCCCCTCCCCAGAACCGGGCAGTCCTCCAAGACTGGACCCAAAAAGAACCCCACCCCCGCCGCCCCCAAAGGCAAGGGGGGGCCTTCGGCCCCCCAGAGCACTTCTGGGGCCCCCGCCCCACCCGAAGAAGCTACCCAGAAAGCTTCCTCTCCCCTCCCCTCCCAGGCCCAGTCGTATGCCACAGCAGCCGCTTCAACCGCCAGACCCAGAAGGTTTAACCCTTCCCCAAAGGAACCTCCAGCTTACCGAAAGAAGAAGCGCGACAAACAGCGCTTTGGCGAAGTCCTGTTCTCCCCCTCCCCGGCCTTCCCAAGAGACAACAATGCCGACTGCCCCCTCTCAGGCCCTGGCGCCCTCAAGACTCTCAACGAGTTCCTTGGCAAACAAACCCCCCCTTGCACCATCAAGGGCATAGTGTGGACCTCCCGTGGCAACGCGCTCCTCACCCCCTCCTCCCCCGACATGTGGGACATCCTGGCTAAACAGGGTGCCTCTGCCCTCTCCCTCCTTCACAGAGGTCGCTCCTTCCACTGCCTTACCCACGGGCCCACTCGGGACCTTGTTGTCCACGGCATCCCCACCAAGTCTACCGACCTGCCAAAGGTCGACAATGTATGCCTCTCACTAGCTGCTGGTCTCGCCCTGGACCCCCACGACATAATTCCAGGAAAATCCCGGTGGCTAGTCTCCTCCCGCTCTCCTAACCCAAACAAGAGGTCCCTCTTCCTACTTTCTCTCACCACCAACGAAGTAGCCGACCGCCTCCTTCACCAGAACCCCCACTGGATTGAAGGCGATCGCATCACCTTCAAAGAATTTACGACGGCTCCCACCATCCCAAACCAGTGCCGACACTGCTGGAAGGTCGGCCACCCCACATGGAGGTGTGGGGTCTCCAATCCCATTTGTGCAATTTGTGCGGAATTCCATGAAACCCTCACCCATGCATGCTCCCACCAAGGATGCACCGAGAGAGGAAAAGCCTGCAAGCATGCAACCAAAACTTGCCCCAACTGTGGAGGCAACCACCCTGCCTGGGAAAAGTTGTGCGTCGAACGACTCATCCAGAAGGCCGCCCAGCCCCCAAAGAAGAAGGCAACCCCACCCGTGCCAAGGAAGGCTGCACCTGACTCCCCAGCCAAGGCGACTGCCAACTTCATCTGGGCCATCCCTCAGGGAGCCCCGGGTCACCCAGTTAGGGATATCTCCCAGTACAAGGACATCGAGCTTGTGAAGAAATTCAGGGCTTGGTGTGTGTACAACAAACTCCCGGTCATTGGTACCGATGATGATCCTATGAAGTGGGCCCCGCCCCTCCCCCTCCCTGCCAACTGTACGGCCTTCCTCCCCACGGTTACCCCCAAGGATGGTCGTTAGAATTGGAACAGTCAATGTCCAAACATCGCGCATCGGTTTACAACTCGTCTTGGATTTGGCTTCGGACACCCATGTCAGGACAGTGGGATGGAGGCCAGGGACCAACGACGGAGGGCACAGGGAGGACAGGGACAGAGCAGCGTCGATGAGGAGCGACGCGGAGACTTATGGGATCCAAGGTGTGAACACCAGGGGTGAGGGGAAAGGCGCTTTGTAGCGTGAGGAATTGGAGTCCTCTTTTTTTTTTTGACGGTGTAAAGGTGGTACTATTGCAAACAGTCATAACACTAACCACAAGAGTACACATTGAGCGTGAGCGCCTTGACATAGGTAACTAGTGACCAAGTCTGTCCATCTTGCCCCAGAGCGATACCAAGGAAGGGTTAGTAAGAGACCAATAAATAAAACGACCCAATGGGCTGCGCGGTAACTGTAGTTATGCATGAAAAACCCCGCGTGGGGGAAAAGCAAGGAAAAATGTTTGTACTTTAAGCGGAGAGATTCGCTCAAGGGGGGGGGGGTTTGGGGGAACCTTACCCGCGCGCTTCTTCGCCAGCGTAGGTTTCTTGAGTGGCGGCTGCGCCGCGAGTTGGATGTGCTGGTCAACGCACCAGCGAGTCCAAGAGGGGTGAGCACCCTTGCAGAGGGCTCAGAGGTGAGGCGCGTTGGGGGCAACGGCCTGGTGGTGAGAGGTGGGATGACCGGCGCAGCAGGCCCCACAGACAGGGGCAGCCTTGCGACACCAGGCTCCCGAGTGCCCGAGCTTCCAGCACTTGCGGCACTGGTTCGGGAGAGTTTTGGGTGCAGTGAAGGACCGCACGGGGTGAGACCGTCCCTCAAGGAAGAGGGTGCCGGACTTGAGGATGGCTGCCCGCAGGAATTGGAGTCCTTTTTCGTTTTTTTTTTTTTTTTTTTTTTTTTTTGGAGGTT
>KL198128.1:0-90005 GCA_000697705.1 Botryobasidium botryosum FD-172 SS1
TTCCAGCGTAAGGAACCTTTTTAGCGGTTGCACTCCCAGCGATATCTTTTGGCCTCGCTACCTGGAAAAAGGAGTGCCTCTTGGCCCTGCGATGTGCATTCAGGCGTGAAAAATCGGCGGGCACGAAATGGCCTTCTCACTCCTTCCCTACGGCTGGTTATTTTGATCTCGTCAAATGGTTATTTCTGCTTTAAAATATCTTGCAATAACATGTACCCGAGATACTATCGAAGGATAAAGCGGCGGCATATATCAGCTTAGACGATGGGGGAGGAAATTCTTTCTGGCTGCATTGCGCGGCGTTTTCGGAAACCTTTTTTTTCGGCCAGCGCAGACCTAGAGGGACGGTTCGAAACAGCCCGGAACAGCCGAATAATAAATGCCATCTATCTCGGAGGCGCCTAATCAGAGGGGTAAAAAATCCCCAAAAACCGTAGCATTTCAGCAGATTTCACGAGGGCTGGAAAAACATTTCCGTGGGGTGGCGGTGTAACTCTACGCCGGCATCGCGCTGCCGCCGGACAATCCCCAGGGCGGAGGTCATAAGCGTGGTTATTAGAGACCTTGCGTTTATGAAATTTTTGTTTCCGGGGTTGCGTTTATGGTCCCGGATGCAGATTTTTACACCATATATGGCAGATATCCTACATTATCCTCTCATTATTTCCCATATATGGTGTAAAAATCTGCATCCGGGACCATAAACGCAACCCCGGAAACAAAAATTTCATAAACGCAAGATCTCTATTAAGAGCTCTCGCGCTCCCATCTCCGAAGGTTTGTCCTTAACACCCTTACTCACTGAACCGAGAAGATTGACCTAGCTTTATCTCGCTTAGCCGAAGCGTCGGAGTCGCTTAATCTCCTTACAACTCTGTGTCCCGAGTTCGCGCGTAACGTGACGATCGACCGCGAGGCATGGCTTGAAATGCCCTCTGCGGCATCGGCATCTCCGTCAAAGCGCCATGATCCAGAGGAGGAAGTCCCAGCGAGCGCCCGCAAAGTCGTTCCGGCCACACCCAGTGGGATGGGGCTGAGGGAAGTCAGAGAACGGATCCGAAAAGAGCTGGAGGTATGTTACTGAGATGACCGAATCAGCCGATTTACTAAAACCTATTGGTTCAACTTTTCTCTTTTCTTTCCATCTATTGACTATCTCGCTTCCCCCTTTGATTTGAGTTCCACTAGCTTGTCTCCATTGATTTGTATTTAGCGGACGGCGAGGGCTCTAATATTTATTATGACTCCAGCCCGCATGGCTGGTCATCAGAAAAAACCGGATATGCAGACAACTTTTGGCGAGGATTGCCCGTCACCATAATTACACTCACAATAGACGATTCCAGCTCACTCTATCACTTGAGTTAAAGGTCCATTGGCGGTGTCAAAGTAAAGGTTACGCGCGGAAGCCAGGGGTATTTTGGGGGTGGAAAGCCGCACATCCTCATCAAGTTTGCAGAAATACGCATGTGCACCCTCGCGCGAAAGGCAGCAGCCATAGCTGTACATGTACAGGCTATTGAATTCGGGGAAAAAGAATTACAGGCCCAGGTTGAAGTATATAGTCAAGAATCAGACTCTAAAGGAAGGGGGAGAGAGAGTAGAGCAAAAATTCGTCCTTTGGCTACTCAAGGCACGGAGCCTTCCAAGAGTTTGGCAGCCTTGGACGCGTTTGTCCTCATAGTCTCCACCTGAAGCTCCAAGTTTCGAATCTGGGCTCTTGCATCCCGGAGCTCGTTTACCAGACGGACATTCTCGAGCGACAGCTCTTCGTCCGGAAAGGCGGAAGCGGAGGAGCGGGGAGTGGGGGCCTCCGAGGCCGAGTTTTCAGCCTTTAGTCGATCCATCTGAGGGGTCTCTGCAATGGTCAGCGCGGCAGGCGCGGTGTAGGATTTGGGCATGCTGGCTGTACGCGGTGTGGCAGGCGGCGCGGATGCTGGCGCGGAAGCGGGAGCGGGAGAAGGAGTAACAGGGGGCGCGGCCGATGTCGCCGAGGAAATAAAACCCGTGTCGAGATCTATGAGTTTTGGCTGTGCGACCTTGCCGTTGAAGAATTCGCTGGCGGTGAGTGAAGGTTCTGCGGACGGGGCAGGGGGGAAGATATCGGATTGGAAAACGTCGGCCTACACAAATTCAAAATTGAGCGTCAGTTTCGATGACAATGACAAAGTTTGGATGTCCATACTTTTCGGGGACATATGAACGCGATGGGCTCTACACAGCTGCCTGCTACTTTATACGCGCGCGCAATCTCGCACTCGGAGACGTTGAGGGCGCGCCGAGGAAGGAAGCACATCCCGCGCTGGGGTTCTCCAGACTTGTGCTCGGAGAGAACATGCAGCGAATCAGAATCGTATTCGTAGTATCTGTGGACACAGCAGTCAGTCAGGATCGCCCCCCGGGATGATGAAGACGAACTCGCGTACCGAATATTTCCATCACTTTTTCGCAAGGATTGAATTGTCAGCCAAGTAAAGTAGTCGCATAAAACCGAATGAATACTAACCCTTTGCCCGCTATGGACGAGAAAGCATGTCAGGAAGGCTGGGGAATAGCATGGCGAGAGACGTACCCAAAAAGAGAATATTGTTGTCGCTCCAGAAGGGCATGACAACGCCGGCAGACTGGTCGATGGAGATTGTCTTGATAGTCTTGAGGTTGCTGCCCTCCCAGATCGTGACCTGTCGATCGCTCATTTTGCTGAAGCCGGTGGTAGCGAAGCGGTCGTGGTTACCCATCCACGCGATTCTTGCCCCCTTGATTCCGCCGTGGCCTTCGGCAACGCGCACCGCGTCGCCGCCGGTCCTGGGGTCAAATATCCGAACCTTTCTGTCCCGGCATGTTGTGACGAGGAGAGTGCCGGTAGAGTTGAAGGCGAACGACTGGACGGTGTCTGTGTGCCCGGTGAAAGTGACGCGGGGGTCATCGGCATTTTCGAGGTCCCAGAGCTTGACGAGATAGTCTCCGGACGCGGAGGCGAGGACATGGGAGGCGGTGGGATGAAAGGCAACCTGACCGACTTTGCGACCCGAGCCGGAAAGGCGGGCGACGGGATCAAAGTCTTCGGGCTCCCAGTGCTCGGTGCCCCAGTGGTCAAAGGCGGAGTCTTCGACTTTCCAGACGAGGATCTTGCCATCCTCGCCTGCGCTGACGACGACAGAGTCGTTGAATGGGGACCAGGCAGTGTCTAGGACGGGGGCGGTGTGGCCGCGCGCGAGGGGAATCATGTCGGGAAGTTTGTAGGGGAGATTGTGTGGGGGCGGGTTGAACGGGGACGGGAGAGGGAGAATGGCAAAGGCACCTCCGCCCGAGGCCTGCCAGTTTACGCTGATGTATCGCTATGGAGAACGTGAATGAGACGGTGGGCTGCATACGGCAGGACAAAGAAAGACGAACAGCAGAGGCATCGATGAGATTGGTGTCCCAGGCGCTGTTCGAGAGCTTGACGTTCTCGATCGTGTGCTCCTTTTTGGCGGGCTGCCCAAAGACGTGACTGGCGGGGAAATCGCGTCAAGGCAAGGGTCAAGCTTCAAGACGCGTCCGAGCGTGGCGAGGACAGCACGGTGCTCACCGGTATTTGGAGGGACGAACAAAGCGGGACATGGCGACAATGCTGGCGCGGGGGACGGGGAGGGCGACGCTGGGAAGGGGGGGATGGTGGCTGGGGGATGTGCTGGACAGCGTTGGGCGCGACACTGGCCTCCTTCGCAACTGAGGCAGTGGGCGAGTGCATCCGATATATCTTACGTAACCAGCGTATATTACATTGTTACGGGGGACAGATATATATTCAGACGATATTTTCTGTCGCGAAATTTTAGAGGTGGTTTGCAAAGACCGAGCTCAGGATCAGGCGTCTCCCGAGTGTGGCCGAACGGCTCAAGACAAAATTATGGTTTGGGTGTGGAGGCGGACATCAAGGCTGCACTAGTCCTAGCATCGAGAAAGAGGTCGTTCATCTCTCCAATGTCTTCTAATGTAATCTCTGTCCGTCCCTGGAGAGAGGCAATGATTGATGCCGGCGTGAGTAGTTGAAGGACATATCTATATCCAAGGCGAGGTTAGCAAGATAGAGGATGGAAGTAATGTCAAGTAATGACCTCAGACTGGCAGTCTCCCCTTCGCCGGCCAGCTTGGCCACGACGCCTTCGCCGAGCGAGAGGCCTTCGATGCCGGCGCGCAACTGCACCACTTTGCTAACCTCATCGCGCGAGTACGGTTCCGTTTTGACGATCATACACCTGGGAAAGGGTAAGAATGGGAATGCGAGACTCAAGAGTGTTCGGTACACGCACCTGTCCAAGAGGTCGTTTGGGATACCATGCGGGCTGACGATGTCGATGGAACCCTTGACCAAAGAGGTCCCGCGATTTGTGGCGAGGATGACGGTGGGTGCCATGGGGGACTCGAGCAGCGAGTTGAGGTAAGTAAAGCACTCGATATCGAGCATGTGGACCTGTACGCGCAATGAGCAAGAAAAAATCGCGCAAAGAGAAGGTGACCGACCTCGTCAATGAAAACGACGCCGGGCACGACCTCGGCGACGCCTTGGTCGACGTAGCTTTTTACGACGCGGTTGACTTCGCGGCGCAGTTTTTCGGTGACCTCGGTTCGCTGCGACTTGACGAGCTGGGACATGATCGACATGATGTCTTGTCCGCCCTTGGAAGACAAAAAGGATGAGTGAGAGGGAGAGATGGGATGAAGGGATGGCAGACCTGGGGTCGGGCATTGGCATTGTCTAGATCGCCGAGGGTGACGTCCTGGACGAGTTCTTTCCGCTTGTGGACCTCGCCCTTGGGGAGCGGAACATAGGTTTCAGACTCGAGATCGAAGGAGGAAGCGTATGCGTCCGAGCGGCCGACGCGCTGGAGAGAGAGACGTTGGTGAGTGAACAAAAGGGTAGGTTGGTTGTGCTTGCCTTGACGGCGCCAGTGTTGGCCTCGATGTAGATGACGTCGCCGACGACGATTTTTTCCTTGAGGATGGCCTCGTAGATGCTGGGATCGAGACGGAGCTGCTTGGTGCCCTTGACGGTTTTGAGGCCGATGACGACGTTGGAGACGGTCTTGCCGTAGCTGCTGAGGGGGTTCTCGGCCTCGGTGGGGGTGAGTTCCGTGAGCTCGCCCTCGTAGACCTCTTTTGTTTCTTTTATGCGGAGACCTGGGGAGAGACGCGTCAGAGATCAAAGGTGCAAGGGAGGAAGGGGGAGGGGCGGACCGATTGCGCGGCGAAAGGCTTCGGCGAGGACCTCTGTCTTCTTAACCTCTGCGCTGTAGACTTCGCTGCCAACCATGGGGCAGAAGGGGACCTTGGCGCCGAGCTCCTGGGCGACCGCGAGGGCGAGGGCGGTTTTGCCGGTGCCGGGAGCGCCGACGAGCAGGAGGGCGCGTCCGGAGAATTTCCGGGACTTGATGAGATCGACGACCACGCCGCAGGCCTGGAGAAGGGTGAGATGGGGAGAGTATGAGGAAGGGGAAGAAGAGGGCGGACCTCGCGCGCGAGCCGCTGGCCGACAAAGCCCGCGCTCTGGTCGAGGGCATCGCCGGAGGGGGAGAGACCGAGGCCCTTGATGTGGGAGTGGGTTGCGACGCGTGAGGGGCGCGCGCCGGGGGCGGGAGCAGAGGCGGCGGGGGCAGCGACGGCGGGGACGGCAGCGACCTTCATGGCTAGTGCAGCGGATGGTGGGCGGAAGCAACGGGGGGATCGGGTGTTTTTGGGAACGGGCGAAAGTGCAAGGAGCGAAAGGGCGGGTTGGGCTGGAATATTCCCCGCAATTGGAACAGCTTCGAATTCAACATTAAGTATGGGCAGCGACGAGCAGCAACTGTTACGGCCAGCGCCCAAGTGGGGCCGCGGTCAGTACCAACCGCTCCTTATTGCTAAGCCGCTGCTGACTAGTCGCATGCACTACCAGTGCTCATCCAGGGCGGGACTGACTGGCGAGTGGTACCACCGAGTGCTTGCCTCTCGCTATACTTACCTCGCGTGTGGTTGCGCACAGGCCGCGACTGGGCAGAAAGGACAAGACGACGGCGCCGCAGGGGTACGTAAGGACACGCAGAGTATGATAGGACGTGCCCAGAGCTGACCAGTACTGGCCGGTGTTGCAAGGCCGGACCTGCCCAACGCCCACATCCTGCGGTCCCTCAGCAACGTCAAGGCCGTCTCCGTCCACACCTCCCACAGCGGCTGCCATGCCATCGTCCTCGACATCCACGGCGCCGCCTACCTCTTCGGCCGCGCCGCCCTCTCCGCCCTCGGCCTCCCCGCCACGCCCCTCGTCCCCGAGTCCGCTCCCCGCAAGCTCCTCCCCTCCAACCTCGGCGCGCCCCTCGCCACCAAATTCGTCGGCGCCGCCTGCGGCCGCTCCCATTCCCTCCTCATCACCGACGACGGCGAGGTCTTCAGCGCCGGCGCAAACAACATGGGCCAGGTACCTTTCTTCTTGCTGCCCACCACCCTTTCGCTCACGCTTGCACCCCAACCAGTGCGGCCACCCTCCACAGCCAGAAATATCCTCTTTCCAGCTCATCGTCGGCCCTTGGTCAAAAGGAAAGAACAAGGACCGCGTCATCCAGGCCGCCGCTGGCATCACCTTTTCCCTTGTCCTCACCCAGGCTGGCAAAGGTATTTTTTATCCTCTGCACCCGCCATCCTCTCCTTCCTCACGCCCTCCCACCAGTGTATTCCTTTGGGAGCGCCGAAAAAGGCCAGCTCGGAAACGGCAAGACGGGCGAGCACATTGGCCAGGGCAACCGCACAATATTCGACATCGAGTCCGAACCCAGTTGAGCCCCTCCCTCCTTCTTCCCTTCCTCGCCAACTTCACTTCACTCATACCTTCTCAGTCCCCGTCAAGGGCCTCGAAGGCAAGAAAATCGTACAAATAGCATGCGGCCAACAGCACAGCGTCCTCTTGGACGACGCCGGGTTCGTATCAATGGCTTTCTCTCGCTCTACATCCCCTGGGCTGATTTTGCTTCTCTTAGCTTGGTATATGCTTTTGGTTTCAACGGCTACTGCCGCCTGGGCCTGGGCAACCAGCAAGACGTGCTCGCCCCCAAACTCGTTCCCCAGGTTGGACCAACGCCCCACACCCAAAATGCAAAGCACTTGCTCACCCTACCCCACAGTTTACGGGCGGTAACCCCACCACAACAGCCAAGTTTATTGCTGCCGGTCCAACAAATACCGTGATCATTGACCAGCAGCACATGTATTGGATGGCCGGCAAAGTGCGCCCAGTTCTCTACCACATTTTCTCATACCTTACATACCTCTATCACGTAGTGGAAAACATCTGGCGATGGTAAGTCGAGTTTAGCGTGTCTGCCCACCTCCCTCGATAACCCCCAATAGGCTCTTCCGGACAGCCATACACCTCCTTTAGATATATGCAAGACATTGCGTACGTCTTTCAGTTTCTCGATCACACTGCTCATATTCACGCAGCTTGCGTAATAGTGCCTGCAAAATTCTATTTGCTGCAAGCGGTGGGGTGACCCATTTTGCAACGACACCTGACAACAATGGCGGGGTCATGACTGTCGGCTGGGGACAGAACGCCTACAACTTTGAGCTCGGGCTGGGCGAAGGGCAGCCAAAAAGCGCCGTCAAGCCACTCCAGGTGCATCCCCTTGACGGCATAGATGTGTTCTAGTAGGCTTTCTACCTTTTTGATTACGCACCTCTGTTAAATATCCCGCTCGCCCCAGCATCGCCGCCGGACAAAACACGACCTTTTTGATCGCCTCGCCAAACGAGCCGCTCTCGGAGCTTCCGCGCCATCCCGCCGAGGTCGACTCACCAGAGCTGTGCATCAGGTGCCATGTGGATCGAGGGGAGAGCGAGCCAGTGCTGGAGTGTGAAAAGGTATGTGTAGCCACCGAATAAAAGTATGAGAAGAGAGCCTGACTGGAAGTGATAGTGCGAGCATCCATACCATCTCGACTGCCTCACCCCACCCCTCGCGGCCGTCCCGGACGGGGAGTGGTTCTGCGATGTGTGCGCGGACGAGCACGAGCCGAAAAGTGCTGCAAAGCCAGCTTTCGCCCAGGACGAGTCGGGCCCCACGAAGAAGCGGAGAGGGACGTCGAGTGTCGACGAAAGTACGTGTTCTCGGCTTGTGTGAGACGCCAGCGACGCGACTGACGCGCGGTTGATACCAGCAGCGACGAACAAGAAGCGAAAGTGATGGACTACTTACATGCATGTAACGTGTTATTAGTATATTGTTGTTGTGGTCTGCTTGTACTTAGTCAGCGGCCGAGGACGCGCAGTGCTGGGGCCGCATTACATAATCGAGGCGCTTCATATAAGACCAATTAGCCGCGCCCGTAGCCATCCTCGCATTAACCCAACCGCCATCTCCACCGACTTTGCAATTTCAAAGAAAGCTTGCAGCATCGCAGTCAGAGATCTACTTGGCGCGCGATGACGCTCATCACGCGCGGCGTCCAGTCGCTCAAACGCTGGGCAGCCGCACCTCGCGGGTCGCTCGCAAGCCACCCGCACGCACACTCCCCGCACGCACGCTCCCCGCTCAGCACCAGTAGCAGCAGTATCCACACCGGCACCCCCGCCGCCGCAGTCGCAGCGAAAGCAGCCCCGGGCCTGCTTATACGCAACATCATCGCCCGCCTTCTCCCCATCCCCGCCCCCATCCGCTCTGCCGCACCCGCCCACGCCCGCTCTCTCCACTCCTCTCGCCTCGCTCTCCCGGCTCCGTCCCTTCCCTTCACCGCCCGCGCCTCCCTCCGCACTCCCACCCTCTTCATCCCCCGCGGCCCCGTCGTTGTCTCCCGTTCCACCACCCAAGTCGGCCTTGGCCACGCCAGGACCTTTTGCAGCGGCCGTCCTCTCTTCCAGAACCTCGTCCAGAATGTCCCCATCGCCGGCAGGGCCATGTGGGAGGCCGACTGGGAGCTCAAGGTCAAAAAGGACACGGGCAGGAAGCGCTTCCTTTCCCCCCAAGCTGACGAGCCCAAAGTCAGAGGCGAGATGCTCAAACCCAGAAACACTTCGATTCAGGTCTCGCAGCCAGAGAGCAACATTCAGCGCGACCTTGAGCGCTACTTTCCCGCCCCCAAGTTCACCGTGACTACCTATCTGATCGTCCCCCTTGCGCCCAACTCGCGCGCGCCGCTCCCCCATAACTCGTCTCTCCTCGCTTCCGTCGAGGACCACCCGCTCCTTCCCATCCCTATTATCGCCCGCTTGCACTCGGACCATACGATTCATTCCCATCGCGTCACCTCTCTCTTCCGCCGCCTTGACCAGGCTCGAGTGTGGGATCGAGGAGTGCACTCTGAATCCTACGGCTACCCGCAAGATTACCGCGACGAGGGGGCTGTGCAGTACATAAAGCTTGTCTTTCCGGGTTGGACCAGAGAGGACGTCAAGGCCGTGCTTGGCACGGCGGGAGAGGGTTGGTGCGACATTCAGACCGTGCACCACCAGTCACTCTACGACGACGACTACGAGTCGGACTCGAATGCCACCGACTCACCACCGCCATCGCCAACGCTACTCCCGTCGGTAGCCGCGCTGTCGCTTGCCCTGCCGACCCTCGACTTTTCGGCGTCGTTTATGGCGTCCCTGGACTCTTCGGAGCTCACTCTATCCTCTTCAACGAGCCCCAGTGCCCTGGAATACGGCAGTGATTCCGATGAGGAGAGTGATGTATCGGATGGATACCTTCATGGATTCAGCTGGGTTGGGGGTCGTTAGACATTTTGCAATTTCATCCTGTATCTTTTTTTCTCTCTGCTGCTACCCACTTTCTTGTATACAATCAAGTCCTTTCACCAAACCTGCCCCAGCGTGCGCGCGCGCATACTAAATCCCGTGCGCAATATCGAACCTTTTACTTCCGGGACCGGGCCGCTCGGTGCACGCTCATCCTGGCCAAGTTGAACGAGAATGAGTGCACAGACTCTGGTCAAGAAACGGCTCCACGTCTCGGGCCTCACGCCCGCCATCTCGTCCGCAGACATCTCTTCTCGCTTTTCCAGCTTTGGGGATGTCAAGGCTGTTGATGGCATCGGTGCTCTGGACGGCAATGGTTTGTCTCTCGCGCCAAACCTCAATACTAACGCTCAAGACTTTTGCTTTTTGTGTGATTCATAGGACAACCCAGAAAGTTTGGATACGTGACCATCGAGACGACGCAGCCCAAGCTAACACGATGTGGGTCAAGTGCCTCCTCCCAGTCTGTCAAATACTCAGCTCCCTAAAAAGGTGTCAATCTTCTCAGCGGATCGACTTGGAAAGGCGCCAAGTTGCGGATCGGGGACGCCAGGCCAGATTATCTTCAAGTGTACGTTGTCTCTGTAGGCCAATTTATCATCGCATCTCACGTCCTCGCTCAGACTAGAAAAGGAAAAGGCGCCCGTGCAGCCCATCTTGACGGATCGTGCCCAAAAGAAGGCCAAGAAGCTCGCCAGAAAAGCACGAAAACGTCTTCCAAAGGGTGTCCACGGGCGAGAAAGCTCAGACATGTCTGTCGTAGGGCTGCACAATGTCGCCAGGCGAAAGGTCCGTCGTTTCCCTTCTTCCTTTTGGATAATTCAGTGCTCTAATGTCCTTTTTGCATTGGTTAAAGGGATGGAAAAAGACGATGCTGAACCATCTAATATATCCCATCCGCGTGCGGCCCCTGCGCCCACTGCCGCCCGTTCGCGCCGGGAGCTCTCGCAGCAAGCCTCCGCGGACCTCGAAAAAGGCTCCTTATCTGCTCACTCGCGCTCGTCGAACGATCATTGACCCCACACGCTATAATGCCGTACATATCACTGGTGCATCGGGAATGCTGGGAGAGGAGAACGTGACGTATGCACCAGAGCCGCTAGGACAAGAAAATCCGCCAGCTGCTGAACGCCCACCTGTGGTGGTCGACGCCATATCCGCTAAACTACAAGACGAGCGGCGTCGAGACTTGGCGATTATGGAGCTGGTCATGAAGGAACCACGTGGAGCCCTTTCGGAAGACGAGGACGAAGGACAGCTGCTTGTGACAGAGGCCCCTATGCTGGACACCAAGATGGATGAAGAAAGCGTGGATACCGTAGACGATTCCCCTGCTCCGGCCCAATCTCTCGTCGCGGATGTTCACATGAGATCCCTCAAGCAAATGTTTGCGCCTCGCGAGGAGGAAGGTACGCAGTCGTATTCGCTATACTCTTTGCGAACCTGGTCTCAATTGTTCGTATTCAAGGGGGCTTTTCGCTTTTGTCTCAGCTGGACCTCGAGTCAGACATCGAGTTTGAAGAGGAGGCCCCGGCGCCGGCTTCAGTTCCTGAGAAGAGTCATCGCCCAGCACCGAGCCCGAGCATAGCGCATGTCGTTCATGGTCCCGAGTCGACGTTCGAGCTAAACCCTCAGATGCCCATGTTCTTCCCCATCCACGAAGAAGAGCGACGAGGAAAAGGTGCGAAGCTGCGCGACTTGTACGATGTTGCGCGAGACAAGGGCTGGGTGGGGTTCTGGAGAACAGAAACAGAGTACTTGCGATTTTTCATCTCAACACTACTTTCCAACTCACTGCAAAATTTTTACAGGGATGAAATACGAAAGCAGTGGGACGAGAGCAAGGCTGAGCTGACGCGGGAGTTCAAGCGCAGACACCGAGAGGCCGTAAAGCGACGGAGACGGGGGATGGCTGGCGGCGGCGGGGACGCGGAGCCGGCTGGCTGATACTTAATCCATCTACGCATGCTCTTTCCTCTGAATATCACTGGAGCTCTCTGCGCACGCCGAATTTGCGTGTTTACAAGCCCCGTAGGCAAGATTGCAAATCATGAATATTAATGAGGAAATGAAAACAAAGCGATGCAACACGTTTCTCGACGGACGCGTCTTGGGCTCACACGTGTGTATCGGCGTGAGTCCCGATCAGGCAACTGCCATTACACCCGGTGACGGTTATTTATGGCTAGTCATCTTCGCTGCCGAGCCTTGCTCCGTGCACCCACCGTCGCTGCGCCCGATCTCTGACTCCACCGCCTGCTGCTTTACAAAAGTTGAAAGCTGCCGGAGAAAGCGCTGTATATCTGCCTTGGCTGTAATTTTGCTACATACCACCACTCAGTCGACCACTGCTCGTCCGTCGAGCAGCACTCCGAGCCGTCCTTATCTCACCGGCCGGCCAGCTCTAAGCCCGCCTTTTTCGACCGAGAAGCCAAGGATCGCCAGCGTATATCCTCGCAGCGCACCCCGGCCGATTCACCCAGACCAGTCACTCAGCAGGGGAACCCAAGTTTCTCTCTCGGTGACTTTCGTCTGACGCGCCTCTCTCCTGTGTATGACCCAGCTCCATGCCAACTTCCACCTCCGGAACCTCAAGGGGTTTCGCCAGCTGCTCCTCGAGCCGCGCAGCAGCGCGCACAATGCTCCCCCTCCAGGAGCAGCTGGGAACAACAGTCCCCGGTCCTGGCAGGCGGGCGGCGCCATGGCCTCGGCCTTTGTACACGACCCAAATACGCGGGACCACCTCGGACGTACTCCGCTGCATCTCGCCTGCGCGTCCAACGAGCCCTACGCCATCGACTTCGTAACCACGATGCTCGCCCATTCGCACGTCAATATTAATTTGGCTGATGCCGAGTCCCATTGGACCCCGCTGCATCGCGCCCTATACGCCGGGAATCTTGCCGCCGCCGTGTTATTACTCCAGCGAGCCGATATCGACATCGAGATAAAGGACAAGGAAGGGTACACCGCCTTTGACCTCTACAACTCCACCGTGGAAGGAACCAAGCCCGAAGGGGCCGGCCCAAGGCAACTGTTTACATGGGGAGCGAATAGGTGAGCAAATGACCTCCCCAATGCGCGTTCTGCACTTTCTGACGGGTCTTGTCCTAAGAAACTCAACTCTCGGTGTTGGGGGTGGAGACGATAGGACGTACCCAGAGTACGTACACATTCCGCAAATTCAAGGCCGCGACGAGAAGCAAGGCACAGCCAAACTTCAACCTGTCATGGTAAATCAGATTGAAATGGCGAAGCTGCACACCGGTATGTGCATATTTACCCGTTTTCTCCATTGCCCGCTTTTTGATCTCCATCGTCTGATAGTCGTTGTTACGGCCGAGTCCAAGTGCAATCTACGGGTCTGTGGCTTTGGGAGTGGCGGCCGGTGGGTTACGACAAACATGCCTGTGGAAACAAAGCTCATAAGATTGTGCATTTAGTCTGGGGCAGGGACAACACACAGTCCTCGCTCTCACACCACTTCCTTCTGCCTCATTCTCCCATCGCATTACGTCGGTTGCCTTGGGGCAGGATCATACTCTGGCTCTCACCGCCGAGGGAGACGTCCTTTCCTGGGGCCTCAATCGCTTTCTGCAGCTTGGTTATGTCATCGAGAGTTCGGCCTCACGCGGTGAGGAACTGGTGCAAGGAGCCCCACGGCGCATCTTGGGTGTTCTAAAGAAGGAGCGCGTTATCGGTGTCGCGGCCTGCAAATCAGCATCTGCTTGTTGGACGGACAAGGACGTATTCACGTGGGGGACCAATAACGGTCAACTGGGTAAGCCTTTCATAACTTGTGGATCTCGTAGGGAGACCGATTCGAGCCTCAACGAATGTAGGGTATACCAAGGCCACGCAACCTACTCAAGTTCTCCCTCGAAAGGTAACATTCGTATCCCAGCCGATCATTGGTCTGTCCATCACCGTGCGTGCCCCGTTCAAAGCGCCAATTTTTTTCGCGTGTTCATTTGGTGCGCCCCCGTAGGAATCTGCGATGGCATGCCTTCTGGACTCGCAGGAAATTCTCTGCTTTTGGAACGATGCGCATTTCAAGATCAAGTATGTAATGTTCACGTATAGCGGCATGTTTCTGATCTCAATGTCGTCCACGTAGTTTCCCAATGCAACGGTTCCCTTCGGAGTTTTCTATATACCGCCCGCCCCAGGCTGTAGGCAGACCTTGCATCGCCAAAGTCACGAGCTGTGATGCATCCTTTGCCGCGCTTTCGACCTTGGGCGATGTCTTTCTTTTTTCGCTGCCCCCCGCCACGGAGCTGGAGAAAGAAGGAAAAGACAAATGGGCCGATATAAAACCGCAACGTGTGTGGGCTTTGAGAAAGCAGCACAGTGCGGTGAAGGATGTGTCACTCGGAGCTGACGGCTCAATGATACTGTGCACGAAATCTGGCCACGTCTTTGTCCGGACACGGAACTTCAAAGCGGCCAGCTCAACATCTTCTGGCGCTCTCACCAAGTCCTTCAAGTTCCATCGTGTTCCTTTCCTCCAACGCGTGGTCAAAGTTTGTGCAAATAGCACGGGCGCGTTCGCTGCCATTCGTATGGATGCACAGAGGCGCTCGGTTGCCGTTACAGGAAACACTCTCGCCGAGGCCCTTGACTGTCTTCTAACACACGTCCACGCATCCGATCGCAATTCTGAGCCTGGGCTCAAAGTAGGAGTGGACGACGCAATCGACTTTGACTCTGAGGACGATTTCTCTGACACAGAATCAGACACTCTTGCCATCGAGCTAGATATCGCCTACTGCCGTCGATTGTTGGCCGTCCTTGAAGCAGAACCACCTTCCGTCCCGTGGACTGCGCCCCTTCACTCAAAGGCGCAGGGTGCGGATATTCTCCTTACTTCTGGACGAGACATTCCTGCCCATCGCTCAATTCTACTTACACGCTGTCCTGCTCTACGATCTGTTCTCAAAGGAGAGGCGATCAAAGGAGCAGGCATCAGTGTCAACCTGGTTCCCAAATCCCACACGCACGGGTTCCCCCATCTCGCCTTTCAAGGCTGCCACACGATGACCGTCTATCTCTTACTCCAATATCTCTATACCGATAATGTTGCAGCCATCTGGGACCGCCGTGTTGGCTCCAGAGTCGCACGTCGGTGCTCTCGGTTGGATATCCGACCTATGAAGATAAAGGAGGAGCTTCGAGCGTTAGCGAAAGTGTTGCATCTCGGATCACTTGCCGACGCGTTGGACCGCCCAGTCAAATGCGTCCCAACCCCATCGCTCAGCAATCAGTTCGAACAATTATTCCTTGATGCGCAGAAGGACGTTGGCCTGTCTGGCTCGGCACTGGGTGATAGGCCCATTCCGCACGATGTCGAAATTGAGCTGGCCGATAAGACGGTGGCATGCCATTCCGCTGTCTTGCGAGCCCAATCACCCTTTTTTGCCGGTTTCTTTGGAACCGAAGATTGGACCGCGCGCCGGTGGGGCAATGGAATCCTCAGAGTCAATGCCAAGCACCTTGAATGGCAGCCCATGTCTTATGTATTCTTGTTCATGTGCTGCGGCCGCGGGGAGGAGATATTTGATAATATTGGTACGAGCGATACTCCCCTCCTAGCCAACCGCGCTCTTATACTTCTTTATGTTTAGATTTTGTGAGTTCCGCGGATGAACTAGTCAATTTTTTATTCCTCGTAATGGCCTGCGCGGTAATCAGCTTCTGCTCGTACCTATGTCTTCGATTGATTACTGACATTCCTGCCCCAGAACGAATTCCTTCTCGACAAGCTCGTTCTTATATGCTCCTCCGCGATACTGAAATACGTCAACGTCACCAACGTATGTCCAATCCTCGCCAACGCGATGCACTTTCATGCATCGCAGCTCGTCCAAAGCCTGCAATCCTACATGGCCAAGAACATGGAGTGCTTGCTCGAGTGCAGGCTGCTGGATGGAGCTGCCTCGGGGATGATCAAGCAACTCTCTGAATACGTGCGGGTGCAACAGGCGGAGAAGCATCCTATCTCCCGCTCCAACACCCTTGGGGAACAGGCCCTGCGAAATAACGCAGAATGGCTTGCCCTTCAAGATATTCCGCAGCCGATCATACGGTCTGCAAAGGTAAAGGCGATTAGAGCATCGCCCAAAGCCGCACTTCTCGGCATACCAGCAAAGGGAGTTCGCCCTTCTCCATTCCTTCGTCATACCGCTTCTCTGAAGGATGTGTCCGACCGTAGAGGAGCATCTACCTATGCAGAAGATGAATTATTTCCGATGGACGTGGAACGTACGGAGAGCGCTTCACTGGAGCGGCCCCCCGAGGGATCTCTCACACAGCCAAACGCCGTACCAACGCCGAAGGCACCCGAGTCGCCATGGAAAGGGAAGGCTGCTGCCTGGACGGAGAAGTAAGTACGTGTCGTTCACATCGACCTCAGTTTCTAACAGCCTTTATAGGGCAGATATGAGGGCCATTATGGCAGAGGCAGAGAGTGCCAAACCGAAGATATCATCGCCGGTGAAGGACCGTGCTGGAAGCTCCGATAAGCTATCAGTCGCTGCCAAATGGCAATCCAAGACATCGCAACGCGAGAGGAACAAGCAATCCCAGCCAAGCAATGCAGATGCACGGGATCCTTCGTCTCCGTGGGCGACTGCGGCCAGCAGTCGCCCAAGCGAAGAGCCAACACAATCACGGGCTTCGAGCTTCCCAGAGCCATCATTTCCACCCCCGGCTCCCGCTGCAGCGACTATTCCTGGCGTAAATCGCCGACTATCCCCTTACACCTCTCCTAGTAAAGGTCCTGCTCTCGGGCCTGTTATCACACCTGTGAGAGCGCCTGCGTTGGATATTTCGCGCAGGAGAGTCACATCGTGAGTTGGCTTGGTCACATTATCTCTGCACTCAACCCTCACATCGCGCCCACAGAGAAGCATGGACTGCCCCTCCTTCTGCACTGATCCGGCCATCGGCGCACACGCCCGGCGTATCGCTCGTTGCCATTCAACAACAGCAACAAGACCAGATCTCGATGAAAAATACTAAACACTCCCTCGTAGACATTCAAAGGGAGGAAGAGGCAAGACATGCAGAGGAAGAGTTTATGAAGTGGTGGAATGCGGAGGAGGAGCGGTTGCGGCTGGAGAAGGCCGCATTGGAGGCCACCAGCAGCGTGGAGAAGCGCGGAAGAAGGAAGGTAGGAAACCGGCGTAGGCCTGGGCCAAACGTCGCGGGTGAAGGTGCGCACAATACCTCGGTGGCAGGCGGTGAACCTGGTGGTACCGCGGCCGCGCGAGATGCTCGGCCTCTGAAGGGAAACCGACGGCGGTCACAGCCGCAGTGAGGGCTGCGTTTTATGCATATTCACTCACTGTTTTAGAGGTACTTGTAGACGGTCGCAATAAATTTATCAAGCTGTTCAAAGTGTGTGGGAGGCCCAGCAGGCCCATGTCCACCTTTGATTCGGAGGTGCTTGCGAGGGTGCCCGTTAGAAGTCGGGCCAGTCAGTACTTGATGCAAATGACGCCGTGATGGAAAACGGACTGCAGCTTACACGGGGGGTCATTAATCATTCTGAGCGCTGCGCCAGATCTAGAGCTGTGCACGCGACCGGGGTTTTGACGCAAGAGGAGGCCGAGTCGGGCCACCCGACGACTCGAGTAGCTTACGTAATGAGACAGTCGGTGCGGCCCACAATACCGCGCGAAATGCCAGGTTCTGAGCAGCTACCCGAAACGTGCACACCCAACAGTAAGGGCGTTTCCCTGCCTCGGCCGCAACCTCGTGTTGGGCAGGCTGGACAGAGTGGGCCGGGGGTCCTGGACAGAGGTGTGCATCAAGACCATGCTTCGCAGGCCGCCGGAACGAGGTGACAAGGATGCGGCGGCATTGCCGCGACGGGCAGCAATCCTCGAACACGCGGATTCGTCTTTTGCTGCGCGTTCCCATCCTCCTTTTATGGCGACTTGTCCACCAATGGCCATGCCAGTACTTATTTACATTACTTACGGCGTTCTGACATAACCAAGTGTGACTCTCACCCCGTCGATCTCGAGGACAGGTACTTGCGATGAAGCTCCTCCCGTTTGAGCTGGTCATCCAGGTCATCGAAGAGCTCGACTCCAGCTGCTCTTCCCATCCCCTCGCTTACACTCGCGATGCCGGCGTCGTCGCTGCACTCTGCCAGCTCGCCCTCGTCAGCCGTTCTATGCACGTATGGGCCATCTCCGCCCTCTACCGACGCGTCATCCTCCCAACTCCAGTCAAGATATCCCTCTTTGCCCGCACAATGCGCTCTTCGAACGTGTGTGCGGGGAAGCCTGCAAGCGTCCGTGCGCTTTGCATCGCGGGGTTCGGCGACCGCTTGAGTGCTCGATCAGCCCGAAATATCTGCGCCATCCTTCACGCCGTCGCTCCGTCTTTACAGCGGCTCCTCATAAGCCTCCCGCTTCGCCTGATCTTCCCCTCTCAACCCAACAATGAGAGAACGAAACGCCAGCCTCTTCGTCACGCTCTGGAGAGTCTCGAGCCTCGCCATCTCATAGAGTTTCTATCAGTGCGTGATGAGCTGTTTTTGGGGCAATACGGGGAAGGTCCCGTGGTGTGGCCCAGTTGGACCGGTCTTCGCCGGTTCGCGCTCTACAATCCGGTAATTGATGATGTGTTTTTGTCGGCCCTCGCAAACCTTCCGCTCCTGGAAGTCGTCGCATTCATCAATGCCGACAGTGGTGATCTGGGCCTTATTCCTGCGCCCATCCTTCCTTCCCTACGCCGAGTGCTTTTTGTGTTCAGAGTAAATGGACAATGGGACGAAGATAATTTCGGGGAGTGGGAGCTTTACTTTCGTTCGATTGGTGTAAAACGCGGCGCGCCAGTTGAAGTCGCACGTGTCATATGTCCCGAGCAGGCAGATTGGTTTGACTGGATGAACCACCAAATCGTGTCGGGAGAATGGTGGGAAGTGGGAAACAGCACAGAGCAGCCGTCTTCACCGAAACTGAACTGATGGCTGCTGCCGTGAACCCCCGTTGGGCTAGGATCGAAGGTACGCTTTTTCACCGCGACGAAATGGGAGCGGAAGAAGCGCACACTAATACTGGGCTCCTCTCTATCCCATTCAAGAGTATTGCTCGTATTTCCGCTAGGGGAAGTACACATTCAAGGACGTCAATCTACAGCCAGCCGAAGAGGGCCCAAGTCGAGATGTACGAGCATGAGTATATGGCGGTCTGCATTATAATTCTTAGCGCGAGTGGAGGTGGGGAGGCGGGGGTGTGGTAAAAGCGTGGTGGATTGCAATGATTGAGTGGTGGTTAGTTGACATGATGCATGGTTACAGTATCGGTAAGGTAGTTGGGATATCTCTAGAGAAGAGGAGTATCTTCTGTGCTCACTAGAGTGGGCTCCTGGGCGCCTGGAGTGGGGATGCTTGCAATGCGGAGATCTTTGCCGCCTTCTGCCACGCGGATAGAAACAACATCTCCTTCTCTACAGACACAGCCGGGTTGAGCAGCGGTAAAGAGGAAGTCAAAGTAGCGGACTGACCTGATTGTTCCCGTTAACAGCTGCTTAGCGAGAGGGAATAGCACCTTTGAACGCACAATACGAGCGATTGCCCGCGCGCCGTAGATATCTGAATAACCCTCTGTAGCGAGCCACTGCTTCGCCGCCTCGTCTACATCAATAGTGATACGCCGATCCTTTAGTCTGTCTGTCACATCCTGCAGACGAAGAGTGACGATTTGAAGTATCGAGGCCCGCGTGAGCTTGTTGAAGACGGATATGGTATCCAAGCGGTTTAAGAGCTCCGGAGCAAAGAACTCCGCCGCGCGCGCCATTACGCGCTCCTTCCCTTGAGAGGTAACGACTCCGTTTGCATCCACGGACGTGGGGTCTGCCAGTACATCGCTTCCTAAATTGGATGTGAGGCAGATGATCGTGTTCTTCCCTCGCAGTGCGTCACTAAATGGCCGACTGAGAAGGGCGTCTGTGCTCGCTCACCTTGAAGTCAACTTTACGTCCCTGGCTATCAGTGAGCGTGCCTTCGTCGAGGATTTGAAGAAGGATTTGCGTCACATCTTTGTGAGCCTTCTCAATCTAGAGGACCATGCGTCAGGAAAACATCGAAATACATGGCTGGAAGTGAGACTCGCCTCGTCAAGCATTACCACCGCTGCAAGATTTAATGGTAAGTAAATGAGATTTCTGCTAATCATGATAAAATTGCACCATATGGTCTTCTTCTGACCGCCTCGGTCAGTTGCCCTGGCGTGACACGGGCAGTGGTCAGTAGCGGCCAGCAATTCGTGGAGAGCTGAGACTCACCTCCTTCTTCGTATCCAACTAGGCCAGGGGCAGCTCCCAGCAGCCTCGACATCGTATAGCTGGAAATTCATTAAAATCAGACGAGATTAATATGGATGGGAGAGAGCAGCTTACCGATCGTGATACTCAGTCATATTGATATTAATTCTGCTTGATGTCAGCTATGGGACACCCGAAAACAGTAGGGGAGCAACGTACAGGCCGCGATGCTCATCGTCAAATAAAAAGCCGCTGAGGGCCTTGCATAGCTCCGTCTTACCCGTACCTGTTGGGCCCAAGAAAAGAAAAGATGATATAGGCCGGTTTGCGTTCTGCAGGCCCGCACGAGAAATCCGGATTGCGTCCGACACAGAGGCCACAACGTGGTCCTGTCCAACGACCCTCTCACGAAGGACCTCCTCCATCTAAGTGGACGTTGCATAATGGGATGAGACTCAGACATCTGCGCATATCATTATCCATTCTGTTACTTACATGTACGAGCTTCTCCCTTTCTCTTTTCAAGAGGTTCTGTACGGGGATACCAGTGGCCTTGGCGACGACTTTCGCAATGTCGCTGGACGTAACTCGATCGTGCAGCAGAGCCCCATCATCGTCCTTCTCTTTACCCAGCTTTTCGACTTTTCGTTCAAGCTCGGGGATTGTAGCAAAACGGAGTTGACTGGCTTTTTCATAGTCGCCTTCTCGCTGTGCAACCTCGAGGTAGTGCCTCGCATCATCGATTTTCTGCTTGAGTTCTTTGATGGCCTGTAAACGGGAGCGCTCTGATGGTGCCAGTCGGTTCAGCATTGCATAGCGACAGAAGAAGAAAAGGGCTTACCAGCGTGCCATATGGAGGAGAGTCGCTGGGCTTCGTCTTTTTTGCGTTCAAGTTCCGTCTCAACCTGAGCTCGTCTTTCAACGCTGAAAATGTCGGTTTCGGCTTTCAAGCTCTCGCGTTCAATCTACAAAGAAACTTTGGAGTAAGAAGTGTTTCGGTGTGGGTAGCAGACATATACAACCTGCAGAGTGACAATCTCTCGATCCAAAGCTTCGAGCTCATCAGGCTTCGATTCTTGAGCGAGCCTGAGTGAGCTAGCCGCTTCGTCAACAAGGTCAATCGCCTATGGAAATTTCCCACACGTTAGCGAGAATTTGAATAAGCAACCAAGGTCCAAACCTTGTCGGGCAAGAATCTGTCAGATATATAGCGTGCTCCGTACACGGCAGCTGTGTGGCAGACCTAGAGTGTTTGTAATTTGAAAGCAAAGCTGGGAACGGGTAAACCAACCTGTTACAAGCGCCGCGTCAGAGATCTGAACACCATGGTGGCGCTCATATCTCGATTTTAGGCCACGCAGGATAGATATTGTTGACTCGACAGTTGGCTCTTCAATCGTGACAGGCTGGAACCGTCTTTCGAGGGCGCGGTCTTTGCCAATCGTCTTGGCGTATTCATCGGCTATATGAAAAGTAAGCCAATGACCCGTGTGACAAGGTATGGATTGTGCTGACGGGTAGTGGCGCCAACGAGCTGTAGGCCCCTCGCCAATGCGGGCTTGATCATGTTCCCGGCGTCAACAGACCCCTCGGCCTTTCCGAGGTTGAGGAGCGTGTCTGTGGGAGGGTACCGAGAGCGTTTATAGCGGAGCAGAGGGGTGTTAAAACGCCATACGCACGCAGTTCATCAATGAAGCAGATAACACCACCTGCCTCCTCCTCGATATCTTTTAATAGCGCCTTGAACCTTTCCTCGAACTGGCCACGGATACCAGAACCCGCTAAAAGAGCAGCGAGGTCCAGTGAGAGGACACGTTTGCCATGCAAAGACTGCAGCATGCACGCAGTGAGACTGTAGAAAAACAACATAGTCACTAAACTGGAGGCCTAGGCCCACCTCAGGTACTTCTTTGGCGACGATGCGACTGGCCAACCCCTCCAAAATAGCCGTTTTTCCTGTGCCAGGCTGGCCTGCGCGTGAAAATGTGTCACTAATGGCCAGTGGCATTTTATTCCGAATCATACATGTGCATACCCAGCAAAACTGGATTGGATTTTGTTCTGCGCGAGAGAATTTGAATAGTGCGGCGTATTTCTAGAGCAGGCGGACGCACGAATCAGAGGCAGCATTTGGCCCAAGAGGCAATAAAAGTACCTTCGTCCCTCCCAATAACAGGGTCAAGCTTTCCAGCTTTTGCGAGTTCGGTGAGATCAACGCTCTTCCGGGACGATGCTGTCAGCATGGTGGATAGAACGATAATGACCGTTGCATTTACATATTCCTTTAGTGCTTGGCCCTTTTGGGGCTGTTCTTGCTTGAACTGAACGCCTGGAAAGCCGCCAGGATACTGGGCGTACCCGCGCCTCAAGGCATGGGCGAGCTGCTTGGGCTGGACATGAAGTGGGAATTTAAGAGGGCCTAGTGTACGAGCTGACGACGGCGCCCCGCGCTCTAGCTGGAGAGTGAGGAAACGAGCGCGGGCGCGAGCAGCGGCAGCAGACAGTCGCAGCATCAAGTAGAATCGCCAGTAGATGAAAATTGTGCTGAGCGCCGCGAAGACTTGGAGGGCAACTTGGCCAGCCCGGCCAAGCGTATTTAGTGATTTTTATCACGTGACTAGTACATTATGTAATTACCGCGCCTGACCAAACCTTTGACTCGTGAGTTCATGCACCAGGACAATGTTGATCATGAGAAATTCAACATCTAGTGATATACAATCCCGTCAGAAGAGCCCTCCGTATTTCCACTCAGTCTCCTTTGTGCGCCGCCGTTTCTCGTTGAGGATCCAGCTGACTGACAGATTTTCAGCCAGGCTTCATCTTTCCCCCTCCGATCGTTTGCCCGAATTTGCCTGGCGGTGCCTCTAATATTGCTGCCTCTCCTCAGCATCTCTAGTCGCTGGTTTTTCCGACACATGCATGACTCAACGAAGTGCGAGGTTTTATCTCATGGCATCGTAGAACGTGTTTACATAGACTTAGGTAGTAATGCAACCGTGGCGTCCCGAGCTGCTCTTCGACTCACAAAAATCAGTCTTGCCCCAGCCAACTTAACCTCGGTGGTCGAGAAGATCCGCTCCAAGGCGGAACAGTCCCTCCCCCCGTCGCTTAACCGATTCCTTTATTCCTCAGTCACAAAAGCGTCTTTCAGGGCGTTTGAGAAAGCGCGCGACTGTTCACACATACGCTCACCAATATTAAGATTCTTGCCTCTCATCCAAAAGCATCAACACTGGTTGCGCAGGGCGGTAACGAGTCTTCAAAAGGTGCTAAGTAGTGAGAGATGAAGTGGTTGCCGCGCAGACCCATCTTATCACTTCTTCTATAGCATCGCTCATTTCCTCAAGCGGGCATGGGTCTCCTATGGGCGGAACGTGCATAAATAGAACCTTGGTACGCGCAGCCTACAAGATATTTATGTGAACAGTGGTATCGCTCAAGGACGTCGCCAGAACGCACCGGATTGCCCGCCGGACGGGAGCGATGGGATTCCGCCAAAGAGCAATAGTAGATGAAGTCGCAGAGATATCTTCCAGGGTCTAGGGACAGGCGTACGTGCTATATTTCGCACTATAATAAGCCGCTGATAGAATACATATATCACGAGCTCACCTTATGTCCCCGTTGCTTCAAATGTGCCACTAATCCGTTGACATCAATCGAGGTCTCAAGTTCATCTGCAAACTCTCTGTAACCTTTACCAAACCCTCTGTCTACGGTGGGGTTCTTCGATAAGACTTTCTGATCCGAGGGATGGTTCTGTGCGTGGATAGGAGGGGCGAGCTCGCCGTCCACATCTTTGCGGACGTATCCGGTCTTGTGCGCAAGTTGTTCGACTGCCAGCGCCCCCGAGTGCCCAACTCCCACATGAAATATGAAATCGTAGCCGTCTTGTGGAGGAGGAGGTAGGCGACCGTCGGCTCCGTTGGAGACGGGGAGTGTTATTTGAGGTGGAGAAGCATGAAAAGAGGGTACCGCCGAGAGCACTGTGGAATAAACAACAGGGACTTTAACGGCGGTGATGTGAATGCTCCTGGCACCGGCCTCGTGCGAGGGAAGGACGTTGTCGTGCAGCACCGATGCTGCCTCCCAAGAAGGGTTGGTGGTTTCGTATCCACCGAATAGCTGACGAGGTTCGAGATTACTCGTTTATACAATCCCATAGGTAAATTCGCCATACGTACGCCAAATCCCGTGAGCAAGACGCGAGCTGCGCCTGGTGGGATAGGGCCGTCGCGCCTCTCCCTCGCTGGCGGATTTGTTGGTGGCATACTCGTGGCTCTTGGTTTGTGCTCGAGATCACGATCGCGATCGCGGTTTTGGAGAACTTCGATCCAACGTCCGATGGCGCCAAGTATGTACACGTGTTTGCTGGTTATACTATGAGAACGGTATGAACGGTCTGGTTCATAAGTAGCAAGACGACAAATGCAGGAAAAGCGGTATGTAAAAGTTTAAACAAAGCGGAAAATAAACCGGCAGGGCAGATATAAAGGTAGCCCACTCAATCCTCGTCTTCAAACCGAAGTACTTGTGCGTCTTCGTCCACTGGCACAGTCCGGTATCCACTCCTTGTCGCAAACCTCTGGGACACTGAATTCCATATTGGCCACGAAGATACAGCGCCCCAGGCCACGCCGGCAACCCCGAGGATAAACCACGGAATAGATGCCAGTGTCGACAGAGGGCCGGAATCGTCGAAGCTGCGAGAGTTGTCAGGCAGGCGGATGGAGCTAGGAGCGGCAATATTGGTCAGTTAAAACGAACATGATCAAAGGCGACGGAGAAGGCGCATACCCGCGGTTGAAGTTTCCTCGGCGATAATACCAGTAGCCAACGAGGGCAGTAAAACCGAATGGGAGTAGAATGATAGACCACCAAAACAGCGAGCTATGGCCTTTTAGGCCGGGGCACCTGTGACTTTCACCTCGATCCGGTCGCATTCCACCTTCGCAGGAGGAATGAGGAATCTTGCGGTACGCTGTCCTTTCGTACCAGAATTCGTCATCAACTCCGCAGGTCGTGTTGTCTGGAAGCATGGAGGCGCCTGGGACCAGCTCGCACTCTCCGTTTGCATTCCTGGCATAATTGAACTCGCTGCGATTGGAGGAATGTGAGCTAGAGAGGCCATTTGAACATCTGGAAATTTGCTGCATACCATTCAAAATCGCTTTCCATGCACTCGCAATTCTTGACGATCCTTTTTGAGATTTTAGGCTGGTTTCCGACGTAACAGTTGCGGTCCCGCAGCCGACGGTGGTAGAGGACCTACGATAAGAAAAACATATCAGCGCCAAAATCCAAGGAAAGCGCGTGATTCGTCATACCTGTCGCCCAAACAAGCAGCGCTCTTCCCTCTCTTCGCTTGGACTCCAGAGCTCAAAGTCGTCCTGAGCTGGGTTATCAGGATCCAGTCGGCCTATAATGCACAGCAAGGTCATAAGAGATAAGATTGCGATCCAAAAGATGAGGCCCCATACATTGTTTGGTAGTCAAGGCCGAGAAATCGAGATGCACGGCGGTGGATTTGCCCGATTCTCGAGGGTTGTAGCCAAGCAAAATGAATTTGCGACTAGTGTCTGTTGGGACCGTCAGGATCGATCGCACGCGGATTGCCTCTCCAAACTGATATTCTTTCCAGTTGAGACCCTCGTCGGTGCTATAGAGCACGTGGTCTGTTGGCTGCTCATCGTTGGCCATTACAAGGACTGATCCCGAGTCCCCAAACTCGAAGAGATGAGCATCTTTGTGAACTTCTTCCCAAGTGAAGCCGCCATCACGAGTCAGAAAAGTATCACTTTCAGTGTACTCTTTGAGCTCTTCGCCAACATTTCCGACGGCTATCATGATACCGACGGCAGAAGGGCTACTAAACGTGGCTCTTGGATCGAACCGCTCGGTGTATCCATGCAAATGCAGAGAGCATTTCTAAAAGATATCAACGCCGATCATCAGTATTAGCCCAATAGGGCTGTGTATTTTTGGGGGCTGCGTACCGCTCCTGAACATTCATATTTCTCGTTAAGAGAGTCGTGCGAGGGGGGTGCCAAGGGTTTCCATGTGCCACCTAACGCAAGGCGTCCATGCTGAGAGGAGGGGTAATCCACTCAGAAAAATCAACTACGCACCATCGTTGTGAGTAATCACGGTCCGAAGCGATTTCTTCCCGGTAAGGGCAGCTTCATCGGGATTGGCAACAGTGTTTACAACTGCAATACCGTCAAGTCCGATCATCTTCTCAAAGTCGACATATCCTCTTGAATCCCGGTTTGCGTAGTCAAGGGACACGCCGTAAAAGGTGCCGTTTGAGTTGGACTTGAGGAGGCTGCCCCATTCGGCGCCGTGAGTCTGTGACATGGTGACATGTAGAAAGACTGCATCAGTGTTTGACTCCAGAACTGTGTATGCCTGGAAGGACGTTCGAGTTAGAGCCCCTTCTCGGCTGACCGGAGAAGGTATGCCTACGTGGTTGTTCAGGCCCAACTTGGGTGGGAATTGGCCCATTGCGAAGTTTTTACCGTCAAGAGATACTTGGAGATCGAGCGATGAGCCTTGTGCGGTGACCTTGCAAAGTTGTCGAAGTTGTCAATAAAAGTCCGCAGAAAAATAGACGGGGGGTACAAACCTCAGCCACCAGCAAATATTCCGAGAATTTTGTATATCCAACCACGTTGTCGAAAAGTTTCTTCTTGACCCGATAGAAATCGGTGCCGCTGATCAGCTCTAGAGGATTTCCAGGCCCAAAGAGCGCTTGTGAGCCCTTCTTGTCCTTGTACGACTCGCAGATGATTTGCGTCTGGTCAATTTTGAGATCGGTATCACGGGCCCAGGAGCAAGTCTTGACATAGCTTTCAATAGAATGCCACGCCCTCCCATGGTCTCTGGTGTAAAACGCTTCTGTCCTACAAGGATCCAAAGATGATGACGGACCCGTGCAGCCGGTACTGCCGGTCCAGATCAGCCAATCCGATTGCAAAGGATGGAACTGCAAAGTTTGGATCCCGAGCGAGTTGGGAAGCATGGGAGCCCAAAGCTCGATCCAGTTTCGACCCTGCGTAGTTGTGACATAAAGCTTGAGCGAGTCAGTGATGAGATATGCGCGGTCGTGGGAGTGGCTATGCATATATATGCCGAGGAAGCGCTCCTTAGGATGAGGCTGCCTCCATGTGTAACCCTCGTTGCTGGACTGCCAAACACTTCCGTCGCGAAGGTGGACTAGAACGGTCTAGAGTGATGTCAGTACATCCATGCACTCGGGCGATAAGGGAGCGCATTACCTGAGACTCCTTGAAATACATATTCTGCACTACCAGCGCTGGGAACGCAAACTAAGAGTATCCTCATCAGAAGACGCCACTCCTGAAACTGGCGATATGCACGTACGGTTGCGTGCGAGACTTGGCCTTCGGCAGGTTGCGCTGCACGTATTTTCGAAGGAATTAGCTACCGGCGCGGTAGACCAAAAGGCGCAGAGAACTTACCTTGTGAGCAGTCCTTGTCAACCTTTTCGTCCTTGTTCGAGGCGCCTGGTCCCTTCTTACACGTATTGCCAGGAATTAAGCGATACCCAGAGGAACCTTTATATTTTTGGCCCCGTTCGCCTGTGCACACGCCAGCGGGGATGTGCTCTGGGCCTGTTGGTACGCACTCGTCACCTTGGCGAACAAAGTTGAAGTCACTGTTTTGGAGGTGAAATTAGTATGAGCTTTGGATGACCAGAAAGGCAGCCAAAGGACAAACCATTCAAAATCCTCGTCGGTACAAAGACAGTTATCTTCGTGTTCAACAGGATCTTTGAACTTTTCTCCAATATAGCAATCGGCTTTAGGCTTTCTCCTCATGTACCATTGCTACAATTCATCGAGATTATTGTTAGAGGAGGGTCATTTATGCTTTAGGGTGAGTAGAGTACCTTGTGTCCCATCAGGCATTCCTTGTCTGGTGCTGCGCGAGCATACCACTGCTCAAGATCCCTCTCGCCACACACGCGTTTCCCAAGGCCCCCAAAATCCAAGAATATGACGGCGTGCCTCCCGTCGTTATCTTGGTCTTTGCGCGAGAGAGAACCAAGGAGGATAAATCTTTGTGAAGTAGAGTCGGGAATTGTCGTAAGAAGCCGTGCTCGCACTTTGATCCCTAGGTCGAGCTTTGACCTGGTAACATGATGATATGAGAGGTGTATGATGGCCAAGATTGCGATGCCTTACCATGAAGCCCCGTCATCATAGCTATAACGAACATGATCTGTGCCCTCTTCGTCGCCCACGATAACAAGCACACTTCCTAGTGCGCCAAACTCGTACTTGTGCGCATCCCTATGTACCATTTTCCAGGTCAACCCAGCGTCCGTTGACAAGAAAGTGTCACAGTCGTCGTAAGGCAGGAGATGGCTTCCAATAGAACCAACACCCATAACGAATCCAGGAGCGGGGGAAGAGAATATACGACCGAAATTGTGGGGTGTCGTTACGGAATAAAGGTGTAGTGAGCATTCCTTCCGGTCCGTCGAATCACATTTAATGCGTTTGCCATCTACGTCGATTGAAGGGGCGCGTAAAGGCGTCCAGTTGCTTCCTGTTGATGAGATATGCAAAAACGTGTGAGCAACACAACAAGACCAGAGCGCCCTAAATGCTAACCGCCGTCGAAAGTAATCACGCTCTTGACTTTCTTTGCGGCGCCTCTGCCATCTACATCTTGTGCATTTGAAACGACATTGGCGATTCCAACACCCTCAATGCCATATAAACCCTCATAGTCGACGTTGCCTGCATGGTTCCGATTTGTGTCCCTTAGAGCCTCCACAAAGTGTGTCCCGTCAGAGTTGCTAACGAAGAGTGTGCCCACAGAAGAGACAGAGTGCAGAAGGACGTCGATAGCAAGGGAATGTGTCGATGATTCGACCACAGTGTATGCGTTCTCGTGCAATTTGGACGAAGAGGCGTGTGGAAAGCGCGCTTTACTCCAATTGGTAGCATCAAGGGAGACATAGAGTGACATCTCGCCACTTCCGCCTTGGGTGGTGTCTTTCAGGGCAGCGACCAAGTACTTCTTTATAACGCCCAGAGCAATTACACCTCGAGCGAGCTTCTTCCCGATGCCAAACTCAACAAGTTTGGAGGATTTGAAATAGTCTTCGCTCTGGTAAAGCCGGCTGGCACTGAGTGGCTGCCTGCCATCGGCAGCAGTTTTATCGTAAGCAACGCAGTAGATGAGATTTTCTGATACGCTCTTTGGGAATTCTTTGGTGCTTCTAGCGTATTGGCAGCTGGTGGTGTGCGACAAGAGAAGCTGGGGATCGTCGCCAAACGCGTCCTCAGTGTAGTATGTCTTTAGCATAGAGGATGATTCAGTTGATCTACCATGACGGCCGGAAATAGTTCAGAGTACTTACCTCCTCATGACAGTCGTCCCAATGCCATGGACCACGACTCTCGCATTTTCTGCCTTGATACAATATGTGGCCCTGCTTGTTGGTATCCGCATGGAAAGTCAGCGGCTGCGCGACAGAAGCAGGCGGGACGGGCATTTCGAATGCCTGCCATGTCTTTCCGCGGTCGATAGTACGATAATGTTTTTTGCCCGCTGTAATTATGAACGCCTGGGAGGCGAGTCAGATACGGGAAAGGTGAGTTGGTGCGCGCGATTCGACTCACATAGCGATTGTTCACGGGGTGGTCGATGATCATAGTAGCCTCTCCAGAAGGAACGTCGGGGACGCGCTTCCAGCTCTTCCCCTCGTCGTCGGAGATATACACATCGCTTTCGACCGGGTCGTGGTATAGTACGACCTGGGGAAATTATTGTCCCATTTTAGCAGCACAGAAACCTCTTGGTGTAATGAGAGCGCACCTCTGTGTCGTCAAAGTAGAATATGCGTGCGGGTAGGTTGTGAAATTTTGTTATCTTGACCTCTGGCTTCTGGGCGCTGGCACAAGATAGAAATGCCAGCGCAGCGGCGAGGAAGAATAGTAGCCAGGGTGGCAAAGCGCGACGCGTCATGGCCGCGGCTGGGCGAGGAGATGGATGTCGGCGTCGAGTGAGCAGTGTGGGCGTACTTTACTTACGTGTCAGGACGTGACGTATATGCGCATGTATGCTGTGCTGCACAGTGCGCAGCGCACTCCGAGTCCCACCAGCTCCCTCGTCGTCCGGACGCACCTCAGCTGCAATGTCGACAGCGGCGAGCAACAACCCGTTCAGAAACCAGCAGACGCAGCCCCCACGAGAGTCCTCGCCGACCATCCCAGACGACGACGCTCCGCCGCCGTACTCTGCGGCACCAAACCAGCGCGCAGGCGAAGCTGCCATCGAATACGGCCCTCGCCGACCGTTTCAGCCAGTCGATCCTCAGCGCCAACCTCGCCCACCACCGCTGATCAACTTTCAGCCCCCCGGGCAGCCCAATGTGCCTGTTCAGCATACAGGATGGGGCCAATACCCAGGACAGGGCCAGCAGCAGATGAACAACTGGGTCCCACATCCACCACCGCGCCATCCTTCAGTCAGCGGTCAGCATTCCCTTCACCCACGCCCGTCGTCCGTAGGGTCTTCGCCATCCCAGCAGTCGCCTACCAGAGACTCGCGCACTACCTCTCCTTCATCACAAGGTCCTCCAAACGACGGCCGGCCGACAGTTAGCCCCACGCCGGGACACCCACTCATGCTAAACGGGAGAGTTTTGGTCTATCCAAGGGGGTTTCAATGCCCAAAATGTGTGTGATGCGAATATCGGGCGGCTCCCAGTCTAATCGCGCACCCCTCCGTAGGCTACAACTTCGGCTTCAAGCGATTGGATCCAACACACCCGTGCCAAAAAGTGATCACTTTTACTTTTGCATACGCATTCCCGAGATCCATTCTGCGGATACTGACTTTGTCGCGCTGTAGTGCTGGAGTAGATACGCCAAACCCTTCTCTGGCCCTATAGTACATGCGGACTGGAGTCAGACGGCGGGATCCACGTTCCAACGCCCGCTCCCCGCTCATTCGCGCCCACCGCCATCATCCCCATTCGGTAGCGTCAATCTCTCGAGAGCAGCATCCACATCGGCAATACCATCGCCCCCTATTCACCCCCAAGTTGCATATGCTCATGGCCCTCCACCGAACGCCCTTGTCGTCCAGCCAGGTGATCCCCGTATAGGCGGTCGGCAGTGCTGGGACTGTGGCGGTCGAGGCACCGTTTCGTACCTTATCTTTGACTCGGAAACGTGTCGAACATGTCGTGGAATGGGCCGAGTGTTCGCCTGATTGAGCCGTATACCTGACTCCGTTTTTTTCCCCTTTTGTACTACCTCCAGGTACCTTGATCGTGTACAAGTATGCATACCTCAAAGGCTCGTATACAAACGAACAGTTTTTCTCGGTCAATGATCGCACGAGGGGCAAAGTGTCGTCAGTGGCGCAACTCTGCTTTGGTCTATTCCTTCGAACTAGCTCAACACTTTGTGATCTTCGTTGTCGTTGCTGCAACTAGGTTGATAGCGCCCGGAAACAAGTTTGGAGCACATTCAATCATTTCAGAGGGCAGCTTCGAGCTACCTTTGTACTCGTTGCTTGCGGTGGGCTTTGATGCACAATGTCTTTAACCATTCCCCGACTAGTTGGCATCCGAGCCCCCCGCTGAGGGGATCCGCAGGGTATAAAAGGAGTCCTCGACGAGTATGGCGATATCAAATAATTAACTGTCCCGTAGCCAACTGCCCTCCTTTAACGATAGCTATTATGTCGGACATTAAACTGTATGTCGAGCCCATTGATATTGTTTGCAGTCGATTCTGTGTGCTTACGCGCGCTTCAGTACTGGGGTTGCTAAGCTTACCCCGCGACAGCAATTCGAACGTGATTTGGACAATGGCAATCCACACGCGCTCTACCTCAAGCGTGGTGTGCTGCCGCTTGCCAAGTCAATCTCGGAAGGCGTACTACTGCAATTCCAGCGTCGAGCGGCGCGCCGTGAAGCAGATGCCAATCGTTTTATGGAGAAGCTGGAGGAGGCCCGAGACGTGTCCGACGAGACTTACATCGACAACTTCCTGGTCACTGTCAGCCCGCCGGTTGACGACACCCCCGCTCCGCCTCCGTCCCCGTCTCTGTCCAGCGCAGATCCACTTCCCCAACTCCCGTCCGTGCCCTCTCCCGCGCCCAATCTGCTCACCGCTGGGTGCACCATCGACTGGGACGCCTTCTTCACATATCTTGCGGCCCTGGAGCCACCTGCCTTCGAGCACTTCCTTTGTACGATCGATGATGCTACTCTTGCATTCATCTTAGGGGTGTGGACTCAGCCGGTGCTGCTAGGAGACGCTCCAGTCGGCGAGGAGCCTTGGGCTGCTGGGGCAGAGCTTGTTGAAGTTGCACCTACCAGTGTTTCGACTTGAGTACATAGAGTTGGATCTCAGTGATTGGTGAGCTGGGCGCTGGCCTTACGGTGCTAATCAATTCCTTCATGTACACCCATCTCGATGTCACAATGATTTTTTTGGAACTGAAGTTATAAGCACACAGCTTTCAGCGTTTCAACCTCGGACCCACACCTCCGAGACCCGCACTGGTCTCCGTGTCGAGTGTACAACGAACAAAAAATGAAAAAATGAAAATTGAACGCACTGTGCGATTTAGTCGGCGGAGGATTTAGACGAAGAAGCCTGGGTAGAAAGCAATGCTTTCCATTGCATCATCATAAGTTCGTGGACGCGACTGGCGTCTTTTTCCTTCGCCTCCAGCTCCTTCGCCCGACGCTCTTCCTTCAGGCGCTTGAGCTGGATCCGCTCCTCGGACTCCAGCTTCCGTTTCTCTCTCTTCTCCTCAATGCGGGCCAGCTCAAGCTGTACCTCTGGGGCCAAAGCGACTGAGTGCCTTTCGCGTACCTCTGCTCCACATGGCGGCGACGGTGAGTGGCTTGGTACCGTGGCCACAGAAGGGCTTTTGGTACGTGCTGGGGTCGCCTCGGTCGCCACAGAAGTACCTGCTTGTCCCTCGGGCGTCCGTGCATCGTGCGTGCCTTCTTCCGCTTCGAATAGATCTACGGACACTTATTGTGATTCAAGCCAAAGTACGAGCTTACCCAATACTTACCGTGGTAGTATGTCGGGTCGATGAGCTCGAGTACCTTGGAATACCACGGAAACTTCATTAGTGTAATTTCTAGTGTCGGATTGTTAGTGAATCAAAAACTGCGAGAAGTAGGAGCTGAGTATACTCACGGAGCGCGTTTTGCCGTTGTTTCTTCTGCTCCACAACGTCCCCACTGTATCTCTTGGCATACATCTGCATGGTGCTTTTGACTTCCTGGTGGTGAGTGCGAAACTCTTTTTCAAGCCTAGTGGTCGGGTCATTGTTAGCTAGCAAGCATGTACTTTTCGGAAATCAATATGGGCACATACCTTTCGATGCGAGACCTGATTGCGCGTATGAACTTGTTGTCCCATCCTTTAACCCCCCGGAGCGAGCGTTTATACGCTGCGCCATATACGGGGTGCTCCCCGAACACATCTTGCGCGAGGACTGTATAGCATTCTGACTTATGTTTGCCAACCCTGCGGCCGGGCGTTGGCGTGGGGGTGGCCTCGGAGCTTGCACGCTGGGGGAAAAGCGTATTGAGTATAGTGCTGTCGCGGCTGAGGGCGCGGAGGAGGCTCCACGTAAGCTGCTCCGTCCAGCTAAAAGCAGGCAGTGTATAGTGCGTTGAGCTGAGCCTCACGTGGCCGCACGCATGACAGCCAAGAAAAAGACACGGGCGTACTTTATTTTGCTACGCAGTATTTCGGACTCGGTGTTCTGCGCGGGGCTCGGGGTGTGACCATCGTCAATGAGCTCATCCACTTCTGACGCAGCGGCATTGCTCATGCCACCTGAGGCTTTGATCGAGAACTCTGGCATTTCAGCGATATAGGATGCAGGATAGTGACAGTATGGCGTCAAAAAATCGAAAGGATGGGCGGTAGACCTCGAGGGCGGACACCTAGGGTCCCCTCCACAGAATCCTATTAATTAGCCCCAGTGGGTTAGTCTAATATTTTCCCATTCTCGCTTGCAACCGCCGATCAGAGGCAAGTAGCGAGACTGGTACAGAGAGAAAAAAGAGTCCATGTCCATCGCCAATATAGTCCGTGTCCTTCGCAAAGCAAATAGTCACATCTCCGCCTTGTTCCTGCTCCTTCTTCGCAAAATCACAAATCTAATAATTGCCCCAATTAGCACAGCGCCAACTACGGAGACCACCACAGCTACGGTGATCACACCTCCATTGGACAAACCGTGACGTTTGCCGCGACCCGTGCACGGGAAGGCGGGATCGCACGGTGCGCCCGAAGGTTTCACCGCGCTGTACGCCCCGGGCTGGAGAGCCGTGAAATATGGGTCGTCCGCGAAATTCGTGACTCCCATAGCGGCAAGGGTTAAAACTGGTGCGTTGTAGTCCAGGGCAACCTGACGATGTGGTCCGTTAATATTACACGATAGGTAACATAAAAATGTCACACCTCGGACTGAGCCCAGTCACTCCTGAGATCATAGAAATTATCGTGTTCATCAGGGCCGCCAACTACACCACCGTAAAGGATATGGAGCTCGACGGGTGGGTTATTGTCAATGTCGTTGACGTCAGTTCCACCGCTAGCCTGAGCCGAGTGAGGATTGGAGGGCGAGTTCGGGTTTGAGCCTACGATATAAGGAACTAAAGATCGAGGATGAATATAGGGGTAGTCCATCCTACACCAGCACCCTCACCATGCATCGGATTTTTCCCCAGCACGTAATCCAACTGCTTCTTAGCATAAGCCTGCGCGGGAAGCAATGTTAGGAGAGATACGATTCGAAGAGCATGTCATAATGCGCAGTACAATGTAAGCATCGCCCTTTTCTTGTGAGGTAGCCATTGGAGCGTAGCGATACAGCAGCATTGCGAGGTTAACCGCGGGGTTTACGCTGGCAGGAGGCGACTCGAGAGGCCCAGGATACCATATCAGACCACCTTGAACGAATGAGACTATTGATCAAAATCAAATGGGGCTTCAGAGGATGGGAACAGACGACCTTTCGTAAGAGAACTCCTGCTCTTCAACTGTAAGATTCGGTCAAAGTATGTCTCTGCACGAGATTTCCAGGTATTCAGCTCGCCCTGGGTCCCTTTGGCAAAATCTGATCGGAAAGTAAGCAACTGAGTGAAGAGAACAGCCAATGCTGGTGTTTTGTCGTCCCAGCTCAGATAAGAATCCGACACATTCAATGAAAGACTGTTGTAGTAAGATTTGGCGGTTTCGAAGCCACTGGAGGAGTTTTCGGCGAGAGAGACAAAAAGCGATGCCCATACAATATCATCTTCATAGCCTGTGCTGGCGTATGTATCATTGACAGTGGGCACCGAATCCTGATAGTGGACAAAGGGCTGCGCCGTTGCAAAACTGAACAGTTTCGTGGCGTGCCCAAGTAGCGTATTGGCAAAAGCGGTATCTTGTAAGGCAGCAGGCTTGCTACCTTTGGACAACGGTATCGTGCTGGAGTACAAGGCGGAGCACGAAGCAAAGGCAGCTGCGGCGCTTGCAGCAGCATCGGTTCCGTGGCTGAAAGAGAGCGTGAGGGGGATTTTCGCTTTGTAGGGGCGTGTACGCTTACCTGGTAGCATTGATTTGCAACGAGGGTCTAGGAGTAGGTAGGGTTTGGTCCCCACCCCAGTAATTATTGTCGATATCGGCTTTGGAAAGGGGTATAGTGAGTACATGCATATGTCCGAAGGTGAGGAGCCATTACCGTCTCCGACTTGAATTATAAGGGTATTGTCGTTCGGATGCGCCTATGATCAAAATTCCCGTCAAGGAGACCGCACGCGCGGCGTGGAGGAGAAAGCGCACCTTAATGAGCCAACCAAGTCCCCACCGCAACATATCATCCAGATACGGCGTCTGTTTCGCGAGGTCATAACCTATGCACGTAAGATGACTAAGAAAGTGAACGTGAGAGCCCATCAAGGGTCAGCGGCGCACCCGTTCCAAAATCCATAGCACCCCAGCAGATTGATGCAAGCGTAAACGACTTATGAGGGGGTTTAGCAAAACCAAGCGCATATACTGGGCACAATGACACTTACGAGTGGGAATGTACATTTGATGTAGTCTGAATCGCGTTGGGGGGATATAAACGCGTGTTTCTAGGCGAGGGCGAGTCACGTACCTCCGGCATCATAGTAGCCACCCGTGAGGTCGATGCCCAGGTCACTTCCGTCGTTCAGGCCACTTGAGTTTCTCCACGGGACTCTGTTAGTCGACGGCAGCGGGCCGCTTCTCTGTGCTTCGTAGAAATAGAGGAGGTTGCCGAGAAGCGTGGACCACTGCGCATTCGGGATTCGCGCAGGTGATGGCTGGGAGCCCGCAGACGCTTGCGGGGGTAGAAAAGGAGGGGAAGGGAGCGGGAGTGCGGCGTCGACGACGCGGCCGGCGAGCGCGACGGCGAGGAGAGAGCTGCCCAGGATTCTCATCTTATTGTCCACGTATGGAGGTTTGTGCTCGGGCGCGACTCGCGAACAAGTCCTCGAGAGCTTTGAGGGTTGCTTAGATAATTCTCGACTCAACACCACGCCCCCAGATATATGGATGATATTATATTGATATTAGCTAGAGTGAAAGGGAGAAGGTTCATATGCTATAGTATATATAGGATATGCTGCGAGGGGAAGAGTAAAGGAACACTGCAGTGCGTTTACTCCTAAGGGGCGAGAGAGTAGGTCAAGTACATGAATAAGAGATAAGTATGAAGCGTCCGTGAAACAGATAAGGAAAAGGGGAGGGTCGAGATCGCCTCGCCCTCATGGAGAAAGAAAATGTAGCCAATCCCCAAGGGGACAGCCGAGATCAACACCCGCTCAACCACTAATAACAACGATCACGCCCCTCCGAGATCCAACGCAGCCGCGCGCTTTGCAGGCGCTCGCGGCCGAAAAAATATAGCAGTCACCTCTGCGATACGCGCATCTAGCTCGCTTGTGCGCCATCTGGGCTTGCTCGCAGCGATGAGCAACGCGCTGGAAGGCGGCACAGGTCGCGGCGCTGGTGATAAGGAAAGGGCTGAGGATGTGCCGACAGCACTGCGTCCCGATCCACAGCGCGGAATACTTATACGGCCTGATTTAACAACAGGCTTCGGCGGCGCCAGTGGTGGTACAATATGGACGACTCGACACGGCGATCCGGAGGAAATCTTCGGCATATCTTCGTCTTTGTCGATCTCCCCCGGGAACAGCTCCTCAAAGAGGCTTGTGCACCGCTTGTAGGTGTCGCGGATCGACGCGAGACAAGACCGCGAGCTTTAAGAAGATTATGCGCACGTCAGGAACCTGTCCGCTACACATAGAATGAAGAGAGAATATACCTTGACTCAGAGGCAACTTCCAAGTTGGAGGACACGGAATTTGATTCGCGAATAGCGGAAACAGTGCCTGCGACCCCTTGATCAACGGCCTGTGCCGATTTCTTCGATTCTGATAGAGGAGAGAAAGAGAGATTCATGAAGCACCGCGATTGCCCAGGCCCATATCTCCGCGGCGGGCTGAGAACCCGCTGGTCCTTCAAAAGAGAGAACGCGAGCGAAAACTTCATTTCCGGTGATACTGGCGGCGTGCGACTATGAGAGGCACTGCTCGCGAGGGCGACTGCAGGAGGAGTTGAGAGAGCGACGTGCCTCTTTGGCGTGCGGCAGAGCGGGGAGAAAGACATCTCCATCAGACTGGCAAAGCTCGCAAACTTCTCCGGGGCGCGTAGGGGGCTTTCGTCCATTAACTGAGGATACGGACACACGCTTGGTACCCGTGTCGGCGTAAAAGGTAGCACGTCAGCCCCGGGTGAGAAGGAAGGACTGGCAGATTTGTGAGGGGCAGAGCGCTTTGGAGTGCTGGGAAGGGCTTCGTCAAAAAGACTCGACGTGTCGAAGCCTGAGAGTATTCGGTCGATCGCAGGAGAGTTATCAAAGGTTGCAGAGGACGGTGCCGTTGAGCTGGGCTCCGATGCCTGTGGGAACGGCGTCCCCGACAGGGACTCCATCGCTGTCTGACGCTCCGTCCCTCTACATTTGTTCTTCTCGGCTTTCGCGGGCGTCGAGGGTGAGCCAAGCAGACGCGCGCGGGCCACTCGCGGTGGACTGGGTAAGGTACAGTCCAATAGGCTGTGAGGACAGGTACGTGAGTTTGGGTGGCGATTGAGAAGGGACCCGCTACTGACCTCCCTTGCAGCCCCTCAAAGCTGCATCGGAATTTTGTGGGTGTGAAAGACACAGAATCGTTGCCGTCATCGTCACCGTCATCATCGTCTTCTTCTTCTTCCCTCGCCGTGACCACCTTCCTGAGCGGCGTTGGTCGGGGAACAAAGCGGAGAGGGGGAAGGTAGTAACTAAGCCTGGCGGGGTCACAGTGATAAGCGGGCCATTCTTTGCCGGATAGATGCATTCAGATCGACTTACTTATCGTTGGATGAAGTATTGCTCTCTTGGTGAGACGTCGAGAGGCCGCCGAAGACCGTCTTTCCTGTCGCTTTGAGAGTGTATTGCATCGCGCGCGCGATGCGGAGGGGGGTTGGGGTGAACATGTCGAAGTTGTTTTTCTGCTTTTGTGATTTCGGTGGGTGAATTCACGCGGGAGCTGGTACGAGGGGTAGGAGATGGAAGCAGAAAGAGGGGGAAAAATAAGGCAAGGTGAGACTTATATGCCATCGAGCTTGCGGTCCAGCCCGGATCTGCTGAGTCCATGGCGATCATTGTTTCACATGTCGGCAGGCGCGATGTGAGACCTGGTACGTCATGCCGCATAGCTGGCGCGCTCGAGCGCTCAAAAGGCTGAAAAACGGAAGAAAGTCGCTGTAGAAGAACGGGCGCGCTAACGATGATGGATTGCGGGGGCGAGCGTGATTGGCAGTACTATATACACGGCAACACGCTTCGGACTTTCTTCCTACGAGCGCAAGTGATATATGTCGATGTCCGAAAGTCTGACGGCACAGGATGACGGCGCGCCTTCCTTGCAGAAAATAACCCGTGGACGCATGGGCATTCGATAGCGTTGTACTTGAACTGCGCGTGTGCGTGACCTTAGATTAGAATCAGTACTTGTACACCTAAAGGGTTATCTACAGTTTCATTAGTATCGGCCACGTCAGCACTGATATTAAACCTTATGTATAAGTGGGAAGGATACCGATGCCTAAGGGCCAAGGCTCGACCCAAGGTGTCGGTGAAATTTGGGTGAAGACGCGAAGGTTGCCATCGGTGTTGGGCTTTGGCCCCTCTCGGCTTGGACTCACCGAGCTTCAACTCAACGCTAATGATTCGGGCAGCCCAAGTCACACATGGAGTATTGTGCTTAGGATGACTGTATATACTAGAATAATGCGGTATGTAGGACCTAGGTAACAACAAGGCAAGTCCTCTTGCACAAGCTACGAAGGAATGAAAAAAACCGCCAGTATCGTCTTTAAACTTGGGTGCTGAAGCGCTGAAAGATGTCCGATATTTGCTTATAGTGCTGTAAATGTTCAAAGCAGGGAGCCTAAAGAAAGACTAATAGCATAGACAGCCCCCCCCCCCCCCCCCACGCACGGAAGTAAGAGTAAGAGTAAAAGTGGAAATAAAAACCTAGACTCGCCAAAGAGTTTGGCAAGTTCAGGAGACACTCGTGGGCGAAAGGAAGTGACTCTCACCCTATATTCTGCGCTCCTAGCTCATTCGTGCGTCAGAGGGCCCTGTTCTAGGCAATTAGGTACGCAACGCATCGTAGACTTGAGGAAAGTGACTGTGGGAATACGCACCATTTATATGCATCGCGGATCGGAGCAAGATCTATTGAAGGACTAAAGGAGAGATAGTACATCGGCTATACGCCCTCCCCCTTGGCCGTGAAGACTTTTCTAAACTGGGTGGGGTCTGAATATGAACCAAGGGGATGAAGATAATATCTCGCTATTAGGCGGATTTGACAGTCAGCGGGTCACTTACTGCCAATTGGGGTGCCTTGAGAGTAGCGCGCTGATCACTCGACGCATCGGCACTGGTGTCGTGGTAGGGCATCGAGAAAATCTTCTTCGCTACCTCTTCTATGTCTTTGGACACGTACTGCATAAGCCGGGAGGGAGGATTCGGGGAGTGCAAAGGCGAGTGTAGAGTATTGAGATATTCCTAGGGAAATGTACACGTGTGCTGTACAGGCGCAATAGCTGGGAGCAGAAGAGGGAGTGAGAGAGGCGATAGGCATGTACCATTTAGTCTAGTCCACGGACATTGTCCGAAGCCACGGCGGTGCCTCTCATGCCTTGGAACCTTGGGAAGTTATGCCGAGATCGCGCGCGGTCGTGATCAAATCCAGAAAATATGACACTGAGCGGTGATACGGATAGAGTAAAGGCGTTCATAATGATAGATCGTGGGGAAACAATAGCTATATGGCCTTGAGCACGACACCTCTTCTGCGAACGAGCGTCGCGAACACCAGTGTTACATCTGAGCAGTTGTAGCCATTGCCTAGTCCCCCTGAAGAAATTGAGTGGATGTGTATGTAGCTCTTACAAGTTGGTGCGGTAGAATCCTTCATATGAGAGCAGTGGACCTCTGAGAAAAGAGAGCCTGGTATTATATAGTAGCATTATGCAACTGCCCGGCTCAACTTTGGCCAAGTCTACGATGTTCATTTCCTCGAATTAGCATCGATAGTCAGTTGGTGGACATGTTCTCGGCTTGCGGACATCCATGCATGAAGGATATACGAGTACTACTAGTACTGGTGTGCGGCAGCGTCGACTGAGCCTGAGGAGATAACGCATCATATTCATTTTCCACTGGTAAATGCCCCTAACGTCCGCAGCGAGCGGTATCCGCTGATGTAACCCTGGGCCAAAGCACTTTTGTCCACATGTTGCCGGAGGTCGCCGCGAGGAGATGAAATTGCTGCCTGCCTTTCGCGAGATCTTATATACCGCCAGTGGTGCGTGAAAATAGAACGAGTGTCGCAAAAATACCTCGAGCATGATCGGCAGCACCGCATCGCATACGGTGTTCCTGGTCGTAATATCTCGAGCTCAATCGAGGAAGTAACTGTTATGTAAGTTTGTCATGGACGGAATTGGACGGTTAGTCCGATTCGCCAACCGCGTCGCGGCCACACACCGGCGAGCACGGTAAACCCTCGGGAGTCGGCCACTGATATCCCATTGTGATTGGAAGAAACGAGGTGAAAAAGCACGATTCGCCTGGTGGAGATGCAAATGAAAGCCCTTGATTCACGGGACCGGGGAAGGGGAAGAGTGAAGGCGCGGGTCCTGAAGCCCCTGAACTTTGCAATTTGAATGCACGATGATGAATCGACGGGGTGCAATGCTGGCGCCGGGGTGATGAAATGAAGGGAGGATGGGTTGCCTTTTCGGGTGGTTGTGCGATCGGGGTGCAGGGTCGGACGTAATTAGAATATGAAGAAATGGAGTAGGTAGCGTTGCGAGGCGTCGCGGTCTTTTGCTAGGCCCGTGTGCGTGAGCGAGGAGAGCAGGGCTATTCTGGAGCCTGGGTAGAGGCTAAATTTGCAGCAAATCCAAAATTAAACACGTGCTCGGCGTGGGTTATACCTGTAGGAGGAGATATGTGCGTAGAGAGACAAAAGGGCGGATAAAGCGGGGATAGCGAGGTTTGGCCCGAGGGCTGGGGCTGATATGTCAAGTACTGCGGTCAAGGGTGAGGAGATTACATGGAGGTTCTCGCTCTCGTTCTGGGAAAAAGCAGGAACACGCGCCAGAAGCCTCGCCGGGAAAGTACACGCTGGGTCCCGTGGCTGCGACCAACAGCAGCACACACACCCAACACTAAAAGCTTCTGGCTGGCCGGTGACCGCCCGCACGTACGAGCGAGGTTGGAAAGGGCAGCAGCAGCAGCGGGTGGTGTTGAGTCGCGGGCTGTGCCGGCCGAGGGGCGTGTTGGGCGGTTGCCCAAAGGGGGCGGGCTATAATAAGCGGGTGTGGCTAAGAATAGGCGGGGCTAAATATAAGGAGGGGCTATCTTTGTCTCTCCCACCCCTCGTCACCCCGCTGCCCATAACTTGCCTGGCTGGCTGGCTGGCTGCTGCGAGCGCGCGCAGACACCATGGGACGCAGAAAGATAGAGATCCAGCCCATCCTGGTCCGTGCGTTTCCTCCCCGGCGCGGCCGCTGCTCACCCTCCCCCCCAGCACGATCGCAATCGCTCCGTCACGTTCCTCAAGGTGCGTCTTTCTTTCTGCCCCGCATTGCAGACGATCGCCCGCTCACACCGCGCACCAGCGCAAGAACGGCCTCTTCAAAAAAGCATACGAGCTCGGCGTGCTCTGCTCGGTCGATGTCGCCGTCATCATCTTTGGCAGCAACAACAAGGTGTACGAGTACTCCTCCCACCAAGACATCAACAACATCATCCAGCGCCGCGTAAACGTGCGCCTTTTCTCCCGCTCTGCCTCTTCTCTTCTCATCGCCTGTCTCTTTGCTATATTTAGTACAAGGGCGAGCGAGACACGCGTGGTCCCGCCGACTTTAGTGGCGAGAAGGCCGGTGATCCGGGTGCCGACGACGACGACGGTGACATCGCCGGCTTCGACAGCGACGCCCAGCCTTCTTCCTCCCACGCTCCCCCGCCCAAGCTCTCCAACGCCGGCGCCGGCCCCTCCTCCTCGTCCAAGGGCAAAAAGAACGTTCTCAGTAATATCCCCGCCTCTAATGGAAAAATCCTCCCCTCTAGGTCTGGCTCCGCGCACAATATGGACGTCGACGTCGAAGTGAGTCTCTTTTTTCCTGCCCCGCCTGCGTTTGCCAACTCCCCCACGCCCCAGCACCCCGTTTCCCACTCTCGCTCAGCCCTGAGCCATAACCTCCCCCCACCTGGCTCCATGAGGCGATCGCCCCCCGTCGCCAACCTCTCCGGCCTTGCCCGCGAGCGCGAGCGCGACCGCCGCATAAGCAGGGATATCATGAGCAGCTCTTATTACGGTGTATGCATCTTTTTCCTTCTTATTTTTCCTTTCTTTTTCGCGCGGCTCAGGCTGCGCAGCATGTCATGCGAAAATTGACCTGTTTGTATCCGGCGCGCTTGTTTTGTTTTGCAACAGAGCTACCAGGACTCGCCTTCCCCGAAGCTCGCCCAGCCGCCGCCTCCCGCACCGCCGTCCGTGCCCCAGCCGCTCGCCCAGTCCCTCGCGCACCTCTTCCAGACGCACACGACCCTGCCGAGCGCCATTGGGGCGTCCGCCCCGCCGCTGTCGTCCCAGTCCGCACAGACCTTTGCCCAGCTGCTCTCCTCGAATCCGTACCTCGCGTCCCAGCTGTCCGCCCTCCCGCCGCCCCCGCCCCCATTGCTCCCATTGCCGCAGCACTCGCAGGCACAGGCGCAGTCTGGGTTTGGGATGTTCTCAGGCGCCGGCAGCGGGGGAGGGGGCAGTGGAGGAGGGGGAGGGGCGGGCGTTGGGAATTCAAGCACGGCGAGTCTGCATTCGTTGTACTCGAACCCGCTCTTTGCGACCCTCCTCGCCGGCGCCACTGCGCACCATCAACAGCAGCAGCAGCAACAGCAGCAACAACAGCAACAGCAGCAGATGGGACGGCAGAACTCCATGTCGCTAAGCTTGGACTGGCCCGTCCACTCGCGCACAATCTACGACGCGCAGTCACATGGGTCGCAGAACGCTGGCTCATCCGCTATGTCGCAGCATTCCTCGTCATCATCCTCGCTCTCGCAGTCGCAGCAGCAACAGCAGCACGCAGAGACCTCGTGGCTTGATTTTCTCTCCACGATGGCCGCGACATCATCCGCTACGGCGCTCTCGGCGATGGCGGGGCTGCCCGCGGACGTCGAGGCCTGGCGGCCGCCCGGGGACAGCAGGGCGTCCTCGCCCGGCGGCCTTCTCTCCAATAATCACAATAATAACCACAACAACAGTAACAGTAGCCACAGCAACACTGCAGCGGACCTGTTATTTCCATTCGAGGGCGGCTACCCCGGCGCAGAAGGCCCGCGGCTGTCGATTCCTCTGCCGCCGCTCGCAGGCGTGGGGAGCGTGGGGGAGAAGCGCAGGAGGGCAGATAACGACGACGCAGGCTCCTCTGGGGGGTCCGAGCGGCGCTCGTCGGAGCCGAGAGAAGATGCGGACGAGCGGGATCGTGGAGGAGAGCGGGAGCGGGAGAGGGATAGAGAGCGGGAGCGGGGCGGAGATCGGGGCGACAGAGAAAGAGAGAGGGAACGGGAGAGGGAGAGAGAACGAAGAAATGGTGGTGGTGCCGGTGGTGCCGGAAGCGGGAGGAATACGCGGCGTGGTTCAGCGAGTCCGCCTGCGGTCGCGAAAGAAGAGCAGGCGGAGAGTAGTAGACGCGGGTATAATTCTGGTGTCGATGAGTTGGATTCGGGGGATGAGGATCTGGGACGAGGGAAGCGGGCCAAACGGTGATCGCGATAATGCAATAATTTGAGTTCCCCCTCCCCCCTCTCTCTACCTCCTTACACCTCCCCCCCGCCCACTGGCCATTTTACGGACCTTTCATTTTCATTGCATATCACCACCATGGCAATACACTTACATTGCGCCTTTTTTTCTCCTCCTGTATCTACTCCTTTTCTACATGCTCGCCATTTCCGTTTCCGCCGCAGCTTTTCTTTTCTTCTTTCCCTTTCTCGGTTTATGTAGGTGCCGGGCATTATCTTTGGGACCCGACTCTTGCTTGGTCCAGAGGCCTGGTCCGACTTCCGGTCCGGACTCACGAGGAGTGGCTGACATAAGCACACAGTCGACTCAACGCTCTTGAGACTTGGGTTCTGTGACATCATGACCAGGATTCCGATTTCCCAGGACTGGCGACTGGCATCAACCCTGACTACTATCCACATATCATGATCTCGAGACTTTGTATGCGTGCACACCAGCCCAGATTGCTCCATAGTGCCCAGATTCGATGCGTATCCACAGCAAAGTCAAAGTTCCCGTTCCCGAGCCACAGGGACCCGACGCCGCACCAGATATTCCATCTACCGCGCGGTGCGCCGCCCAGTGCGATCAAAGATCGCTGTACGTCCATCTCCACGCTTACTCATAATACTGTGCTCTCCCGCCCTTCCTAATTGACTGAAGCTGGCATTCTGCGACTGGGAACGTACATACTACGTAGATTATGAACTGGTGAAGGAACACCACCCAGACTCCCCGCCCGCCCGCGCACTCGCACCTGATATCGCGCACCAGCGGTTCAGGGCCATCCGGACCGCATACGAATCTCTCCAGCGCAAATCGTTCTCTCCCTCCTCTTCTTCTGCTACAGACTCCCATTTCGCAGAGATCCTCCGGCGTAGCCAACGCCAATCGCAGTGGCCACCAGGCGAACAGCCAAAGTGGACAGGCAAGCGCAACGAGTGGGGCGGCTTCGAGTACGAGTTTCACGGAGACGCCCGGCCCCCGCCGCGGAATACCACCGCTGGGGGCGCGTTTATGGACAACGGCCATTTCTTCGTCGCTCTCTGTGTCTTTGTACGTATCCATACTCTTTTCATCCTTTCATTTTTTTTTCGGCCGAGATATTCGAATTTGATCAACTGACGGATTTTATGGGATGTCGATCCTTGCGGCAGGCCGTGGGGGGTTCGCTGATCAACTTCTACGTCGTCTCGCCTTCTCAGATCGCTGCCCAGCGCCACGCCGAGGCGCGCCAGTCTCTCGAGGAAGCTCGGCAGGGCCGCGAGGAGATGGGCCGCTTTCGACGGGAGGAGCTGAGGAGGTGGGCAGACGAGCGGCGGCGCAGGGACGCTGCAATTGTTCCTCTGGACGTAGATGACGCGGAGAAAGAGGCCCATGCTAGAGATACCTGGAGTAGAGTGGGCAAATAAATGAGGCGTCCACACTTTCGGCATAGACATCGCTATATTCGGGAGCAGCTACTGTGTTTAATTTGAATGATTTGTGTGATTTCAAAGATACTGAGAAAAGGAAGGAATGGAGAGACCGGGGTGGTGTGGGAGTTGAGGCAAGGTACGAATGAAGAAAGTATGAACCGTGGAATGAATATATGTGCCAAGCAGGGGGTATTACACGAAGGTAAGACGCGAAGTGGATTATAGTGGGTGGTACAGTGAATATCAGCTTTTCAAGCGCCAGAAGAAGAAAAGGAATGGGATATCAGAGAAAGTTCCAGCGATTCTACGGAAATGCAAAGAAAAAAGACGTATGGTACCAAGAGGACCCAGAAAGAACAAGAACGAAATCAAGCAGAGCGTTGAAGTTGACAACGGCTAGTCATCCTCGGGTAAGGGCCGGAAGCTCAAGATCTCCACAACCGTCTTCCCCGCGCGCTTGCACATGACCACTGCCTTGTCTTCCTTGAAGCACACGCGCCAGACTGCTTCGCACGGCTCCGTCAGCTCGCGAATCAGCCGCCCCGTTGCGAGCTCGAACAACTTCACGTGCCCGTCGTTCCCGCCCGTGATCAAGAACTTGTCGTCAAACTGCAGGCATGTTACCGAGTTGTCGTGCGCGCAGATCTGCGTGACGGTTTCGAGCGTCTCAAGGCTGAAGATGATGGCGCGGCCATCGGAGCCGCCGGTAACGAGGCGCTGGTTCGAGAGTTGAAGCTGCCCTACAAGCGAAGTGTGGCCCTGCAGGAGAGCGAGGCATTGACTGCGAGAAAAATGAATAAGGGGGTTGTACAAAGAATATGTCAGAGCAGACCGCGTACCCAGTTTGTGCGGACCACACTCGGACAGTCGAGTCAAGACTTCCTGTTGCAATACGCTCGCCATCGAATGCTACCGCGTAAATTTGATGATAGTGACCCTCGAATGTACGCAGGCACTCTCCAGTGTCGATATTCCACAGCTAGATGTCAAAGAACAGGTCAGCTACATGGCACCAGCACGCAAAAGAATATCTTCTTACCTTGGCATGGTTGTCGTAACTGCCGCTGACCACAAGGTTTCCAGAGACATCAAGACACCTTACACTGAGGGTGTGGCCCTCGAGAACGTGTAGGCAGCGCCCACGTTGAATATCCCACACACGAAGCGTCGCATCACGCGAGCCTGTGACGGCGATCGGACGACCGTCAAGTACCTTTACACATCGAATTGTCGATCCATGTCCTTTGAGAATGTGAAGGCAGCACCTAGAATTACAACAATAAAGGCACTTAGAATAACATGGCACGCTCCTAGGAAGAAAATGTCGCTCACCCCGACTTGACGTCCCAAACCCGGACTTCACGATCACATCCACCACTAACAGCAATAGCACCTGCTTGGCCCCACCCAAGGCTAGAGTTGCAAAAGTCGCTCGGTTGTGCGCTATACGACGGCACACTGGGATCCGCAGGTGGCTTTCCCATTACTCCTCCGCGCGATACTAGATTGAGGCACCACACTCCGAGGGTATGGCCGACGAGCGTGCGAGCGCGCGCTCCGGTCTTGGCATCAAATACATGAATCCGGTGATTGGCGAGACCGATGACGATCCATTCGTCGTCCATGGCAACAGATGTGACAACACCATCATCAGGTGAGACGTGCGTCCGGAGGATATGGCCAGCCTGGCGCCAATTGTAGTCTAATAGAGTGAAAAGTAGTGAGCATGAAAAGTTTGATTATAAAAGCAGCACTGCACAAACCGGTCAAATACGAGATCTTGTAGAGATGTTTGTACGAGAATGGCAAATCGGGCGAACTGGTCGGTTTCAAAGACTTGACGAATTTTCCCACAGCATGGCTTTTGCCCTTCGAGGCTGATGAGCCGACTTCGAGGGGAGAAGAGTCCGGTACGGGCAGCATGGAGAGGAGGGGACGTACGACGAATGACGTCTCGCCCCGCTCTCCAGTAGGCGAGCCTGCGGAGCTGCTGCCCGCCTCGTTGGGTAATGATTGGCGGGGTTTCTTTTTGAAGCCGTGCCGGGCACACATGGCCTTCCAAGTGTACTCGTCTGTTAGGAGGTGGTTCCAATGCTGGCTCACGCATGAGGCTCGTGCGAGCGTGCGGGGCTCATCAACAAAGGAGAGTATGTAGAGTGCGAGTTCTGTAGGGAGTTCGCGCAAGAAGTCCCGTTTGAGTCGCGGAATAATGATGGTGGAGAGAAAAGCAAGGGTGCCGACATCACAGGCAGATATCAGCTCGGTCAAAAAGCAGCGTTGGGCGGCGGGGTCGAGCGAAACAAACTGGGAGCGAATGTCACGATTAAAGGAGAGATCGTGGACGTCAGAGATGTGAAGGAGGGAAGTATCGGACAGCATTCGAGAAAGGCGAGGCGTCGGGGCCGGGGTCGGGGGTGAAGACACGGTCGACGACGAGCTCGCAGTCTGACCAAAGTCCATTTCTGATGAGAGGATCTCCTCCCTAGGCGGAGTGTGTACGCCCGGGAACGAGCTGGGCGAGGTGGATATGAATGGTGCTGAGCGGGAGATCGAAAGCGGGTCGGACTCAAGGTCGAGGACCTCGAGAGCCGAGGATGAGGAGCGGGCGGAGAGGTTCCATTGTGGAATGGGGATTCGGATATCAGCTGGGAGTCTCGAGGAGGAGGCCATGGTGGTCGTTTGGAGCTTGGAGAGGGGACACGTCTGGCTCAGTCAAAAGGATCGTTGTTAGTAAGGCGCTTACTTGGCCGACCCTTACCGACGTACTTCGGGTGGAGTGAGAGGCCGGTTTGCGCTAGCTTTTGCAGGTCTCGCTTGGGGTGAAGCAGATGGTACGCGCAGCGGCGAAAAGCGAATGGTTTGTACGATGTTGCGTTGCGGAGAAGATGGAGGAGGGAAGAAAGGGGTGCAGCACGCAGCACCAGGGTCGTCTCTGTCACTTATCGGGTCGTGAGAATCGTGAATTTCCCCAGCAGCGCTAGCCTTGTGTAGCTCGCCGACGGCGCGAGCAGCTGATCAGCGATCCGAAGGGGCGAGCTCGCTGCGGGTGGCAGAGAGCAAAAGCAGAAGCAAAAGCAAGGATTATTGATGATGGCGGCGCGTCACCAGCTCAACCACCCGGTCCGCCTGTCCTCATCCGGCCGGGTGCAGACCCCGGGGCACACATCCAGCGACAGCGCGCAGCGTTGCGGAAAAAAAGAAAAATCAAGAAAAACGTAGAGAAAAACAGGAGACACAAAACAGACACAAAAAGTACGTAGAAACAGATCTAAAAGTCGTGGTCGTGGTAGTGCCCGTAGCCGCCGCCACCACCGCCAAACCCGCTCCTGCGCCCGCCGCCCGGGAATCCACCGCCAGGGAATCCGCCGCCAGGGAACCCGCCCCCTGGGAACCCTCCCCCAAACCCGAATCCACCACCACCCCCGTGCATCTGCGCAAAGATTTCCGAGAGATCCATGCCACCCATGCCCCCCATTCCACCCATCCCGCTCGAGTCCATCTGGCCGTCTTCATCTGCGCCGGCATCATATCTGTCGAAGCGAGAAGGCAGTAGTGAGCCAGGAGCAGGCTCTCTAATCGCGTAGAAGCACCAACCTCGCTCTTCTTCGGGGATCAGACAGGACAGCGTGTGCCTCCACCACCAACTTGAATTTTTCCTCATCGCCCCCCTAAGAAAGATGAGGCGTCTCATTAAGTGAAATGAAAACAGGACGTCACGAGACAGGGTACGTGCCTTATCTGGGTGGTGGATAAGGGACTCCTTCCGGTACGCCTTCTTGATCTCGATCTCGCTGCACTCTCTGTCCAGGCTATGAACGGGAATCAGTCGCACGGCCTGTGAGAAGGGTGGGCGGGCGGGCCTACTTGAGAATTTTGTAGTAATCCTTCGTCTTACTCCGTTTCAATTGTACTTCCGCTTGCTTCAGCTCGTTTGCGAGAGCTTTTTCTTCTCCGGCGTTTCCTTCGATGGAGCAGGCTTCGAGAGCAGCCTTGAAATCCCGAACACACTCTTCGTAATCTTCTAAAGCCAGTCGTATCCGCGCGCGCGTCCGTAGTGCTTTGTAAGATGAAGGATGAAGATCTAGAGATGTTGTAATATCTTCCAGCGCTTCTGTGTATTTCTTGATCTGCAGGATGATAGAAATTGAGGATCGCGTTGGTATAGATTTCCAACGCACTGTACCTTGACGTAGGCGGTTGCGCGGTTGGATAGCAGCACTGCACGGATGATGCCGCCACCACCTTCTTCATCAAGTTGGCCAACGACTTCGAGTGCCTCACCATACTTTTCCACTGCCGTGTCAAATTTGCCGTCTTTGAACGCACTGTTGCCCTCCTCTTTTACCCGCTCGACGTCGCGCGCGCGCCGGAGCCCAAGTCGTGCACGTTTGTGGTCGGGATCGAATCGTAGTGCAGACTGGAGGTGTTGGATGCACTGCGGCATTCGGTTGGTCAAAAAGAGGACCTCTCCGCGGAGGCAGAGGACGTCTGGCGAAGACGAGTCTAGGCGGAGTGCATCGCTGTCCGAATGAGCGCGCGCGTGGGTATAGTCCGAAAACAGATCCTTGAACGATTAGAAATTATTCCATGCGACCGAGAGAGATAAAGAGGTCATACTTTGCCGCTTGGGAGGCCGCATCCCATCGCTTTCTGGCCACATCCAGCTCTATCCTCCAGCATCTCCATTCAGTCTTCATGTCGCCTTCGCACTCATCGATGGCCTTGTCCAGCGCAATCCACGCCATTCCCCATTCCTTCCGTTCGCGCGCTTCCCTGTAGCGTGCGAGATGGCCGTCGATGGATGATGCTTGGCGCCGCACTTGAAGTGCTTGTGCATTCGCGGGCTCTGTCTCGAGCACGCGTCCGACAACAATGAGTGCGGCGGTCGTGTCACCCATAGCCACGTGGCATCGGGCAAGCCGTAAGAGTGTTTTAGCGGGCGGTGACGGGGATTGAAGATTCTGCGCGATTTGACAGTCGGCGAGAGCGTCGGGGAAACGCTTGATTGCCATGTACGAAGCCGCGCGATTAGTATAATAATTTGGTTCAGACGAATTGAAACCTGGTTCGCGGCATGGTTAGCGCCAATGCAAAGCTGGTGAGAAAGGCGAAACTCGCACCGATGGCTTGGGTGTAGCAATCGATGGCCTCCCTATACCTCTTGTTTCGGAAGTGCGTGTTCCCCTCTTCCTTGCGCTGCTCAGCCTGGACGATGGGATCGACTGCCACGGGCTCTGGCTCTGGTTCGGGCGTCGGTGTCCTTGCTTTCGCGTCCTCCATGGGTGTGTCTGCTGAAGGCAGAGGCGACTGTGGCGTCGATTGTGGCGAAACTGGTTGCGTCGGATTCCTACGCAAGGGATGAGCGCGAAACGGGCGGCAATTTATTTAATAAGACGCATACCCCTTTGCGACGTTGGTCGCTGCCGCGGCCGACGAAGATGCCTGCGCTTGCTTCTTTCCCTTTTTCTTGGCCATGGCGGCAATGACGGCGGCGACGAAGACTTGGGGGAGGATGCGCTGCAAGCGAGTCGATACTCAGCTGACGACGACCGCACGCTCTTGAGGGAAAAAATTGTGTTTATTACATAATCTACTATGCCTATCCCGCTTTAGCCTGCACGAGATTCGTCCGATTCACCACCACCATGAGTCTGAGCCCCGAGGAGCGCGCAAAAGTGATTAAGGCTGCCTTTGAAGGTCAAGAATCTCCCTGGCTGCGGGCGATCTGGTGTCAGATTGGCTGAAGCCACCACAGCCAGAGACATGGCGTACTGCCCGTACTCCAAGTTTCGCGTCGGTGCTGCTCTGATCACTCCCGAAGGCGAGGTCATCAAGGGTGCCAATATCGAAAATGCATCGTACGGTACGAGATCGCTCCCCGATCTTACAGCAGGGACACCCTGTTGAGTCATTCCTAAAGGCGGGACAATCTGCGCCGAGCGAACTGCCCTCGTAAAGGCCGTCGTGAGCATCAGTTTTTCTCTCTTGCTTTGGTTCCATCACTCTCAAATTAAGATTTTTGGTGGCAGAGCGACGGGAAAAAATCGTTTATTGGCCTTGCAGTGGTAACGTGCGTTTGCCATTCGGCCATCGTCTCATGTCCGATCTAAGGCCGTTTTGCACATCAGCGATGTACATGAACCGCTCTCCCCCTGTGGTATCTGTCGGCAGGTTATCCGGGAGTTCTGTGGGCTGAAGATGCCCGTTCTGTTGGTGGCATCTGATTATGCGGCGGACGCGGACGAACGAGAGGGGAAAGCCAAGATTTTGGAAATAACGGTGGAAGGGCTTTTGCCCCATAGCTTTGGTCCAGAGCATCTGGAACTTCCTCGGGGAGCTGCATAAGAGCTATGTCTTGATTTCATCACCCCCGCAATGTATTTTGTAAATGTTTTTGTGTACAGTGACAACCATTCGGCTTTTGGCCGGTCCGGCCTTGAAGGATTATCTGTGCCACAACAACTTCATGGTATTACGCGCACAAATTTACTTCAAGCATACGTCTTTTCTCTCTCGGAATGCGACAAAGCGGCAGTCAGAAATATGTCTCGCTCGACGTTCGAAGATGAATCGATGACGCGGTGCGGCGGTGCGGCGACAAGATGTAAAATCACGTGACTCTATTTATATTCGCGCTGTCCCTGGTGCTCCGAGTCTAAACTGTCTCACCGATGGGGGTATAAGTAAAATGGCATGCATTACTCTTCGTTCCCTCAGCGACTACCATTGACTGACCCTCGTTCCCCATCCGTACGCTTGAGCTCCACTTTCATTACTATCGCCCATAGCAGTAATGTCTTCCAACACTCCCGTTTACTCGACGTCCCCGCGTACTGCCTGCCCCCGCCGGGAGGTTCCATCACCCCCTACCGTCGAGGAGGAAAGGGGACTTAATTGGGGTGCAGCGCAGCTCGAGGATGCTCGGATCTTGTTGAAACATCTGGCACAGACTCGTCTTATAAAGATGCCCAAGGCGCGTCCCGAGCCCGACTGCTACGACACCCCCGCTTCTATCACAGAGTAAGCCTCTTTGTCGTCTGTAGCTTCACTAGTACTCATGGACAATCGATCTAGACTGAAGTCGTTCTTGAAAGGCTTTAGCCTCGCGAAGCCGCCCGGTGTCAAGCGTCAGAAGCTCGCTTCGCTTGCCCACGAAATATATGCTACAGCCTCGTCGGCGGCTCGGTTCCGCCGTACGCGCATTATGAAGAATCATGTTCCGCTAGGCTCTGTCCAAGATACGATTCCAGAAAACCCGCCGAGGGCATCAAGACTCGCCTCCGTCGGGTCCTGGCGCGAAGTGAAAGCGCATACCTCAGTCTCGGTCGATGTCCCCACCGCTCGGCATTTCTCCATCCCCAAATCGCAGACACCGAAGCACAAAGTCCGCGCAAGGCCACCTGCCCGGGTAATCGGCCCTCGCCAGCCCAATTCAAGCAAGAGAAAGCCTGTGGTTCCCGTGGCGTCCGTGGCTTGTGTCGTAGACAACCGTACACGGAGGAGCGAATCGATGAGGGCCGAGATCATGGGAGTGATAGAGGGCGCATTCACACTCCTATCCATATCAGCGGCCCTTCCTGGTTCTGGTGGCATAGGCCGCTCCCTCCCTCGCCCTTCGGAGAAGAGGGGGTCTAAGCCCAACTACGGATCATCGCGGACTCTGGCATATGCACCGCTGAAGAGAATGCCTTCGCAACAGACGACTTCCAGGAGTGTGAGGATGGCCGACGCTCGCCACTATCCCTCGCTTGTCCCCGTCATTTATTAGCCAAGAAGAATGGTCAGACTCAGCCGACAGATCCCACTATGTGAAGCGTGATTCCTCCGTCTGGAACGGAGGATGGTGGACGGTCCTGTGGTTTTAATTCCCGTACTCAGGCGCGACATCAATGGTGAAAGGTGCGGGTGATGAACTGTAACTCGCAGAGGGCCATCTATAGACTGCGATATCGATCTATTGTGTACTAATAGCAAGGTACATTTCCGGTATCCTACGGGCTATTTCATTCTGGTTGCTTTAATCTGGTTTCAAATCCTCAACTTCCACCTTCACTTGGTGTGCGAAGTCCTTTCCAAGTCATGCACTGGCTGCCGATGTTTTGATCAGTTCACTTCCTACTCGCCGAGGGTACCAGCCCATGGAACCTGCTTAACGGTACACATTCAGATGGTGAAGGTACATTTCAGCCCGCAATGATCGCTCCAAGGGATCTCGAGAGATTTCTGGCCTGGCCTGGGTACCTCGATAGGACCAGGGCGCAGGACTCTCAATTCCTCGGCCTTTAAACCCATCGTTACAACTTTGTCGAACCTGCGCGGCCCCCGTCCATCCCGTCGTTCCACGCCGACACTCCACGTAGCTCCATCAGGGTCTGCCCTCCCATGCAACGCGACCCATGCGTCGACCAGTCCGTTCTTGTCGACGAGCGCATTGTCCTCGGGGCTGATGGCGTTGAAGTCGCCTGCAATGATCCCGCCGCCGCATCCTGGCTCGCGCAGGACGTCGGCCAGTACCTCCATCTGCTGGGCGCGGTAATGTAGCGTATCTCCGAGCGAGTCGAGATGCACGTTGACGAGACGGAAGACCGTGCCTGGCGCGGTCGGGGGGATGATGTCCACACAAAGCGCATCTCTTCCGTACTTGCTCGGGAGTGCCACGCGGAAGACGCGCTCGAACATGAGCTTTCCCCCTCCCTCGATCCCATGGCCTTCCTTCTGCGAATCCAGGCTGGAGGCGAAACGCGCGCTGGACAGCAACGTCATGGTCGCAAAGGGCACTTTCTCAAACGACTTTTGGTCTTCGGCGTCAGTCGTTAGGAAGGCAGCGCGCACCCTCGCGTCGCCCAGGAGAGAGGCGCGGACGTCGGGCGTGACTTCTTGGAGAAAGATGATATCAGAAGATTTCGGTCCCTCGAGGATATGGTCGAGAATGAGTTTGGCGCGTGAGACGGCCCGCGGGGAGAGGGCATTGATGTTCCATGATGTGAGAGAAAGCGTCTGCGCGACCTGGCTCCGTGCATTTCTCGAAGATACGGGTGCCCAGAGTCGGGTGGAGGGGTTGAAGGCAGAAAGAACACGCCCGAGTCTGTTGGTGGCCATGGCGATGTGTTGGAAATTTAAAGCGGGAAACTGAGGTTTAGATACTTGAATACTTGGGCCGACAGCGCTCGTGCACGTCGATCGAGAGATGCATATATTCATTATGTAATATTGCTTGTAGGAACGATCGGGCAGCCATCAAATCCGCCCGATCCAAGCGAATCGGAAGAATCAGTATCAATCAATAGCAAAGGACGTCATCGAGCACAGGGCATCGCTATTCAACGCCAACCACGATGAGCACGCAAGCCGACGCATCGAAACCAGCTTCCTCAAAATGGATTCCACTTGAGAGCAATCCAGATGTACATTTTCATCGCTTATACCCGCATCCGATTGCTCACATCGATCGTTTTCCAGGTCATGAACGCGGTATGCTGGCCAACCTCAGAGCACGGTTTGCCATCTTACGCTGGCTGTTTTATAGTGGGCGGAGAAGCTCGGCCTTGCCACCAAAGTCAGCCGCTTTAACGATGTCTATGGCCTCGATCCCGATGTAAGCTCGCGCCAACGATTTTTGGCTATCCGACATGATTACTAACCTTCAATAAACCTATACAAAGCTCCTGGCTCTCGTTCCTCAGCCTTCAAAGGCCGTATTGCTCGTTTTTCCACTGACCGAGAAGATTGACAAGGAACGGCGCGAAAGCGACGAGAAAATTCAAAGAGAGGGCCAGAAAGCGCCGATCGATCCCACCATCTTCTTCATTAAACAGACCGTACGCCGTTTCACTTTCCCCAATAACTAGGCATCTTCTGAGCGGCGAGTGAAATAATAGATCGATAACGCGTGCGGAACTATTGGTTTGCTCCACGCTTTGGGCAACGTATGTCATATCGGCACCCTTTCTGGCTCTTTTTGATTCATCATACATCGGCAACAGGCGGACGTAACCATAAAACCCATGAGCCCGCTTGCTAAATTCTTTGAGCAGTGCGCCGGCAAGTTGTTTTCATATCCGCACCTCGTCAGAGGTGCATGACTTACAGGCTTTCGTACCCCTGCAGACGAGACGCCAGACAAGCGTGCTCTCATTCTAGAGCACACCAAGCTCTTCACAAGCGCTCACGTCGAAGCAGCTACCCAGGGCCAAACGTCCATTCCCGCCGACCTCGACACCGATTTGCACTTTGTTACCTTCGTTGTCGCACCCGACCCCACGGCACCCATCGATGACGGCGACGACACTCGCAATCAGTTCGAGAAGCGCATCATTGAGCTGGACGGGAGGAGGAGCGGCCCGGTTGATCACGGCCCAACCAAGGACGAGACTTTTTTGAAAGTGAGCAGCACTGTCTTCTCCGGTGGAATATCCTGATTGGTTTGACTCTTGCTGTTACATAGGACGTCGCTAAAATAGTGAGTATCCTTTGCTTACCAGGCTCACCGTTGGTTAGCTTGTACTAATGCCTTAATCCAGGTGAGGGAAGAATTCATTGGCACCTCTGTCTCCCTCGAATTCGGCATGATCTCTCTGGGCCCACCCGAAGGTCATTAAGCGTCTCACGAATATCAGCACAATGGAGCAGCTGTGTAACGAGGCACCGCTGCGCTGCTCCGATCCATTCACCAAGCATAAAAACGTGTAGTATCCCATTGTACAACAATTTACAAGAAAAATGTAGTCCGGGTTGTTTCGAGCTCGGGCTAAGAAAGTGGTGGAAAGCGCGTTAATAAGCGAAAAGCCTGAAGGTGTCGAGATTGGGCTGACCTTCCATCTCCACTCAAACTCTTCCGTTTTAGCCGGGCGGCTGGACTCCACAGCAAGCTTTCTGTCCGATGCGCCCTCTTCGAGTGTACCTTCGTCTTCGTCATCGGCTACGTCCTTGTTTTCAGCGAGGACCAGGGGAGGTGGGGCGGCGCCCAGATTCTGAACCGAGGGTAGTCCTTTTTTAAGCCAACGGAGTTTGAGAGTAAACCGCGGGCCTATCTCTTGCAGCGCCGCGCGTTCGGTCGACTTGAACATATACCTATAATACCCCCCAAAAAGACCAGATTAACAGCGCTTGGGCATGTAAATAGGGGATTGGATAGCTCACCGATGTCGTCGGAAAAAGAGGAAGTCGCGTTGATTATGGAGTGTCACAACTTGGCGCCCCTCGAACTCCGGCATCAACGGGAAGAGCGTTTGGAACATACGGCCGACGCTGTGGCCGAGGCGAGTGACAAAGTTGTTCAGCACGAGCTCGGGATAGTGGGGGCTTGCTCTGGCGTGTCCCTATACTCAGCAATAACATTAGGCCTGGCTTTACACAGAAGGCGATTGATTCTGACAAATATCTCCTTTGTTAGCTGCACCGACGTGAGTTTGAAGTACGCAGTTGGACCGTGGGGAAGGTGGGCCACGGTAATTGCATCTTCATTAGTACCAGCGTGAGCTTCGGTGCGAACCATACGTGTGATCAAGAACGCACTTGGTTTTTTCATATCTTCATTGACCACTATCAGGGAGGTATATCCCCTTGCTGCCGCCCACCCTGCAATCCTCCCCATCTCAAACCCATTCCCCTTCTTCCGACGAATAAACTCGGCTCCGGGGAAGATCCCAACCAGTTCATCACAAAATGTATACGTCGTGCGTGTGGCTCGCTGGGAGGTGGTGATAAGGACTTTGGGAGGGATCGAGGGATCGACTGTAGAGAAATACGACGCGAAAGGATCATTGGCGATGTCGAACTGGGATTCAATGTCGGGTTGGGGTGCCTCTGGTGGATCTGCAGAAGAAGTGGCAACCGAAGTAGAGGGACCCGCGGCGCTGGAGTTCGGGAGAAGCATCGAGGGGTCGTGCTGTCGCATGTTATCCAGCGTTTTGGGGACATTTTGCGCGATGCGAGCCTACACACACACGATGGAATACGTCTATCTGGTGAGCAACGAGGAAAGTGCTGGATTTTGGCCAGTAAGACGTACTTTTTTGGCCTCTGGATCCTTGCGCTCGGCTTCAGCAAGCGCGAGACGGCGTTTGAGCTTTTCTTGGCCGCGCTCCCGCTTCGCCTTGGCGTAGACAGCCTCTCTCTTCTGCTTATTCTTGATGAGCTTGGGCGGGATCCGTGCGGACGGCATTTTGCTCGCGCTCTCGCGAGTCCTTTTGGCTACTTTTTGGGTGCAGACTATAATTTACAGATATTTGTTTCCGGTAATTATGTAATCTTTGCTTTTGAACTCCGATTCAACCCAAAAGCATCGGTCAAGGGTCAACAATGACGGTCAAGGACCACCACCCGCAGAGTAGAAAAATCGTCGCCGGCATGCTCTGGTGTCTTCTGCAAAAGCAGGGACTATCCACGAACTTGTGGCTCCCCGCTGTCTCTCAAGTTCTGTCTCTGTGGTATCGCGTCTCGCATTGGCGACGGACTCGGACAGCGCCAAGTTGGCTCAGTTCCAGCGGAACAGTGCTTGTGCTTATTGCTTGCACTCGAATTCCTCTCCAATCCCATACTCCCACCCTCTCTTTATGAATGCTTTACTCCTACGGTATATCATACATGACTTTTTACGATACCACCCCATAACAACCAAGTTCGGCGACGGCCAGCCCTCTGCTCAAGCTCAAGGACAACTTAGACCTAATCCCGTTAGCACGTGACCTGCCCCAATATAGCAGTATCTGTCGATACCCTCAGACCAACGGCCATATCTGGGTACACCATTGAACGATCAGATCACGGTATCGTCAGCACAAGCTCAGGCTGACGATGATGGACGACCTATCTGAAGAAATCGAAGCCACCCCTCTGACCTACCGCGTCCCCCTCGAGATCATATTTCGTGTGCTGCATTACTTTGATCGTATCGAGATCGAGGCACATCCTTCCACATACCAGCGAGATGGGTTGGTTCTTACCACCTTCGCACGCTTAAGCCTCGTTTGCCCCACGTTCCATGCCTGGGCAAACCCGCGCCTTTATCGATTCGTCCTACTCCGCACACCTGCTCAAATCACGCTCTTCGCCCGTTCAGCCGACTTCCCCAATATATATCGATCCCACTACAAATATGTTCAGACTCTCACGATCATCGGCCCCGAGGACATGTTGGGGGAAGTTCCCGCACATCACTTGTGCCTAGTCCTCGATGCCGTTGCGCCTTCGCTTAAACGTCTCTTCGTTAGCCTGCCCCTCCAAGCTATGATCGCAAGGGGCCGGCAGCCGCAAGGGATCGGGGAGTCCCATCCGACCCGCATCGCCTTCCCGGCCTTCTGCCTGACAAAACTCGAAGAACTTATCTATGCCTCGGACGATGCATCGTCCTGGCTAGACCGCGGCTTTTCGCCCTGTTGGGCGAGCTATGTCGCGCTTCGCCGCCTGGCGCTATTTAATCACAAGTTCAACACAGAGCTCCTTCAAAATCTCGCAAAACTCCCGCAGCTGCACACCCTCGTGCTCGCGAATTCCGAGCTCGACAACTCCACAACGATCAGTGGGCCACTTCCTCGCGCCCTAAGGAATGTGATATTTACTTTCGACAATCTCCACTCGCGCTGGATTCAGAGATTCCGAGTGTTGAGGGACGCGCTTCACGTTTTGGCGGCGGCGCGCGACGTGCCTATAGATATCGTCGGTCTTCGCCCGCGAGCGTCCGATCGCCAGGGAGTGCCGGGTGAGTGGGCGGAGCGGAAGCTGCTCCTCGGGGAACTCTGGATTTTGGGTGCCCCGCAAAGTGGTGAATATATGGTCGCACCACGCTGACACCACCCGTGCAGGCATAGCTGTAGCATCCTTTGCCTCCACCCGCTAGGCTCTAGCACTTCACTCTTCTTCCTTTCCGTGAGAGTCCTTGATCTGTACCAACAGCAAATTGATGTACATACCGCACCTCGCAAACGTGCATGACAAATCGTTTACCGTAATAGTGCATAGTGCTAGGAGCAGACGTCATAGCGATCGTATTCACCACCATGAGCTACAAGGCTGCTCGCCCGATTATTGAGCAAATCAAGCAAATCATCCCGCCCTTGTCGTCCAAATTGCACAAGGGACAGGCTGGGCGCATTGGCATCGTTGGGGGCTCGCTAGAGCAAGTATCAAATTGCCGAAAGAATGACCGAGTCCTAAGCTGTATCTATCCTCCCAGGTATACCGGCGCGCCCTTCTTTTCGGCTATCTCTGCGTTTCGACTGGTACGCGCTGCGAACTCGCCTCGCTGCTCAGTGGAACTAACGAGAAAGCTAATGACCTTGGGCTCAAGGGTGTTGACCTTTCGCACGTAATATGCGATCCGAGTGCCGGCTATGTTATCAAGTCGTACTCCCCCGACTTGATTGTCCACCCCATATTATCTCCAAGATCGTCAGTTGACTCGCGCTTGGGATAATCGAGTGAGAATCTCAACTCTTCCATTGTTAGGTCTCCCCAGGAGCTCAAAGAACAATTCACTTCGCTCCTCTCGCGTCTGCACGTCCTCGTTATTGGCCCGGGACTCGGACGAGACGAGTACATGCAAAACTATGCAAGGCTCCTCATGCAGCTCGCGAGAGAGAGGGAGATGTATGTTGTCATTGACGCAGATGGCCTTTATATGGTGCAGAATAATCCAGACCTTGTCAAAGGATATAATAGGGTGGTATTAACTCCCAATGTCGTCGAGTTTGGGCGCCTCTGTGATACCATGGTAAGTATCATGTTTCCTATGGAAGCTCCATACCCCTCAACATTTACCTTGTAGAATGTACCCAAAGACAGCCCCAAGGGCGAGATCGCCGCTCTGCTCGCACGTGCACTGGGCAACGTCACGATCCTCCAGAAAGGCTCTTCAGATATCATATCCACAGGAGAAGCCACCGAGGTAGTTGACGAACCAGGAGGATTGAAACGAGCGGGCGGCCAAGGCGACATATTATCAGGCCTCGTAGGCTGCTTTTTAGCTTGGGGAAAAGCTTACAGCGAGTTATCTAAATCGTGAGTAGCTCTCCTCCGTGATCGATCCGAATTCTCACTTTGGAGGCCACAGAGATAGCGACGTGCCTCAGCATCTTATTCCACTTCTTGCTGGCGTAGCGGGATCCATTCTCACCCGTACAGCCGCCCATATTGCATTTGGGAAGCTAGGGAGGGGGATGCTTACCAGCGATATGATTGGCGAGATCGGACCCGCGTATGAGAAGCACTTCGGAGCGGCAGGAGAGAAGGGTTTTAAAGGGTCACTTTGAAAACGCGGTCCAAGACCAACTACGTACTAAGGGAGAAGACAATTACAAGATGTTGGTTTTTACAGCCGTAGGCAGAGGGCGTGATCGTGTAGGCGGCTATTAGCAACATGAAACTCAGCGCGGCGTCATTTCCTTCATCAATCGTGCCAATAAGGCCTCCATCCTCGAGAACCGCGCTCCGAGCTTGCCGATCTCCGCCTCGATTCTCAAGAGCCTGTCTTCATCTCCTTTACTGCCGTCTGTGTCCGGCTCTAGGTCATCAGGCCTTAAACCTTTGCCCTGTGCGACCTTCAGAACGCGATGGGCCTTTTGGTGGTGAGTGTGGGGTTGGCTCTGGCGACAGTCGTCGCAGTGGTAATCTTGGTGATGGGCACTCCAGGTCATTCCCTATTCTCTAATTGATAATCAAGGGAGATACTCACAATCATCACATCGAGAGTCTGATGAATCAAAGCATTCGTACCAGACGGCCAACCCGGAGACATCTTTCTTTCCACACGTACCCACGCATGGGTGGGGCATCACCTCCAACCGCTCACTGCCCACGCTGCTCTCCCGATATTCATGTGTTCTGCTTTCTCCAAATAGCTCGTCGCCATCGCTGTCCTCGCCGAGCTCCTCGTCGTCCAACGAGGAGTCGAGAAATAGCTGCGTATGTTTCCGAGCGTCCTGCACAATCCTCTCTCTTGAGACAATCGACGTGTAGTAGGGCAACGCAACCATATTATGGGTATTCTTGTGATAGAAGCGATTATTCGCTTTTGGCGGCGGGCGCTTCGCCTCGCACTCTTCGCAGAGATCAAAGTCTAAATGGGCCAAATATACGTCAGAGAATTGCTACATAGAATACGGATGAGATTGCGCTCACTTTTGCAAGTCACACAATTCCATCTAATTCCAACGATAGGCTTCATATTGCAACTGTCGCAGTGGAAGCCCCAGTGTACGCCGATTTTTCTCGGTTCCAGCTCTTTCAGCGCCGAGTATCGATCTTGCAGAGCACTGGGCAGCCCGTCGATATCTTTTTCAATCGCCTGAAGGCTGAGGGCGTCATTAGAGGTAAACGGGCGCATGCTCCTGTTCCTCAGATCCTCCCAGATGTACTGTCGTCGAACGAGCTCCAAGAAAGTCGCGATTTGAGTTTCTTCGGCTGGTGTGAGTGTGACGGTCGCCATGGCGGCGACGCACCGGAGCGGATAATCCAGTTTGCTCGGGTCGAGGGGTCCTATATCCCCGTGGCCGCTTTGGAGGGGGTCGGTGTAAGGCTTGTGGTCGAGGGCACGGAAAGCGTCCGCATAGGAATCCTTCGGTGCAACAATTTTGGTATTCGGGCTCAGGCGACGGTACTTATTAAACGAAAATTAGCGGGTGATACGAGATAACTCGAAGAAAAACGCCCACAATGCCGTTCGCAAACGTACTAAACATATCCTCGGGATCGAGTTTTTGGTGCTTGAATACAGCTATAACCAAGGAGTCAGACAGATTTCCAGCATAGTGCTTGATTCGTACCTCTTAGTTGGGAAACCCTATCAAGCGTAGCTTGGGCAATATGGGTCAGAGTATTGGCGGCGTTGACGAGACTACGTTCATCAAGAATCTCGGTCGCACACAGTTGAATCACTTGATAATGTCGTTTTAGTACGAGGTACGTCAACGGAAAGAGATACTAGATCAAATCAAGGTGTGAGCGTGTACCTTTTAGAGGAAAGGGGAAATGACCAACAGTCTCGATGCGCCGCTTGCCAAAATAATCCCTCACGGCATCGATGTTGTAGCAAATCTTTTCGAGCACGGCTTCGAGGCGGTCCTCATCATACTTCATATGCTCACCGACGAGCTGAAGCAGTTCGCCATCATGTGCGAATGTCGGATAGTTATCTCGCACGATACAGCGGAGAAGAGTGAGACCATCGTTGTCGAGATATATCTCCACCTCTGGCGCGTTCACAGGCAGAGCCTTGACACACAGAATCTTTTCCCATATATCCTCGATGAGCCGCTGGTAAATTGAGTTGGACACGTGAAACCCTGACGGAAATGTCGGGTGAGTCCTGTTGATAGCCGAGTAATGGGATAACGGGTGCACATGCCATACCTTTGACCCAGTATGCAATTCGCTTGAGAATCGACCATTCATGTGGTGCGCCGCGTGATATGAACTTGTTGGCCTCGGATATTGTTACAAACCCAGAAAAATCATTGTCAAGCGCTACGTAATAGGGCGATAAGTGGCCTGCAAGGAGATCATGCTGTGTAGCGAGCTGACCTTCAGAGACCGCCGAGAAATATGTCGGCGTCAGGTACTGAAGGCACCTAAAATGCAGATACGTAATTGTACTCTTTCGCGTGCAGCCTCAAAGCTACCTACCACTTGTCGGCCTTGAGTTCTTCGAAGGGCGACTCGTTGAGCTCAGAACGATGGCCCTTGTATGACAGCGGGGAGTCTTGGGGGCTAGCGCTTCCGATCATCATGGAACTTCCCATAGACTTTTCTTGAAGCTCAAAGCGATTGATAAAGTAATCGCCAAGCGCCGCGATGATGGTTTTTGTTTTGATAAACGTACGCCATTTCTGTGAAAAGACAAGAGTACAGATGAGCAAGCGATATCACAGGGATACAAGCTATATGATTGGCACGCACGTTATCCTGCCAGATGTGCCGGATGTCGAGGTCCCGAACCTTCTTGTAAGGGCCGTCATTAAATTCTGCAATGATCCGGTTAGACGCGTTAGAGATCGCGCTCTCGAGCCGCTTCGTTTGCTCCTGCAACTTATAATCAAAGCGCGCGCGATTCTCTTCGACGAGGTCATTGACGCCATGAAAGACGGAGTGAAGCACGTCCTTTGTCTCGTCCGCCCTCCTTTTTGTTGCCTCCCCCATGCTCTCTACGCTTCCACGTCGCTCCTCCCTCGCACCGACAATGGGCACGAGTTGGGCGAATAGACTCTCCGGTATCTCCCACATGGCCGCCTTGTCGAGCGTGTCGAACTTGATCAGTTTGTTGAGGCTCTCGATTTCGGTCGTTAGCATGTCTCTCTCTTCCTTCATCCTCCCAACATCCCTAGACATCTTCTCTTTCTTTTTCTTCAAATTTTCTAGGTCTTCGATCATTCTTGTCTCTCTCGCCGTCTGCTGTTGAATTGCGGGCAACACCACATTGTCGAACGTGTCTCGCAAGTGATCAATTTGGACCTGTGGGAGAATATGTTACAGAGTACTCGAGACAAGGACAAGATATATCCTTACAGCCATATTTAGCTGGAGAGCCTCTATGATTTCCCTCTTGCTCTCAATAAAATTCTGCGTGGCCTCCGCAAATTTTTCCTGCCGTGTCATTTGTGACCACGTCAATATCCAACCACCAGAAAGGAAGGCATATGACTCACTTTCCAAGAGGAAGCAAGGGCAAACTTGACTGTGATTTTAACCAAACCCCAATGTTCAGTTGAAACGATCAGGTGGGTGCGCTAAGATTATAGACCGACCGATTCGGTGCTTTTGCTTATATGTGTCAATGATTAAGCCGCACGACATGATATGATCCGCGGCACTCTGAAGAGCGACGGCCAGCCTCGGATAAAACATTACACCATACGATGGCGCTTGCGCACGTTTGATATGCCGAAGCCTGAGCGGCAGTGAGCTATGGGATAGCCGATAACATGGCGTTCGAACGCTTACTCGAAGAGGACGCAGACCATATCTGCTTGAGCGACGATGAGCCCCTCGATCCTGGCGTTATTTGATCGGCGGTCCAGCTCTAGTCTGGCGATGATCGTGAAAGCCTTTGCGGCAACTGTGTTCAAGCGGAGTCCAGTTGAATAGACGTTATAAGAGCCAGTCGTCCGCCAGCTTACCTTGAACAATGGGGTGAAGCTCAGATACCAGCTCCAGCGCTTATGATACGACATACGAATGATAAGTCGTTCGAATGCCATCGAGGCTTGACGTCCGGTGCTAACCTTCAATGACTCCATCCACCAGCTTTGTCAAATCTCGGGCTACTTGTCCTGGATTCTCGTTGAAACTCCGCAAGGTTTTGAGCGCCGCGACAAAGATCGGGTTGTCGCCATCTGCAGTGACCAATGTTTCGAAGTCAACCTTCTCAGGTAGCTGCAGGGGTTTCAGAATCTCAGTATCTGTGTTGGCCATAGTGGTAGATGGGTATGTTTGAATGGAGGGCCCCGAGATGCTGTCGACTATGCAGCTATCTATATGAAGCTCCTAATGGACACGAGTCATGTATCGCCTAACGCTTTAAGGCCTTACCTTATGGCAAAGAAGCGCCCAGCGGCGACGGGCGAATCCGTAGCGCGCCAAGACTGTCCTCAGTACAACATCGATCGCCTATCCCCTGTTTCATTTCATTGGAAGGCATGACAAGTATGGAGACACGACTCGTTTTAGACACGTGATGAGTGCATACCGCCCCAGCTGAAGCGCCGATACCGAACGCGATTCTCGTTTGTATTTTCCAGTATATGAGATCTATGAAGCATCGCCAAGATGATTGGATGGATTTGTGCTAGGTACTCATTTTTGTATTGGTGTTTGCCAAGGAGACTCCTTCAGATAGCCAGCATCTCGACTATCGAACACGGCGGGGAAGCGCCGGCTCTCAAGGGCATCAGAACGATCCAAGGACGACTATGATCGAGGCGCAGTCGATGCCTCCTTAATCATCCTGGTGCCTTTCCGCCTTGGCAGTGGGCACAGATACGAAGTACAGGGTGGATACGACGCAGGCCAATCACAGCAGAACCGCAGCCTTCTAATATAATATATACCAGAGTTGTCGAGTTCTTGATCATTTAGTGACGTAGGCTGTTAGCGCTGATGATGGAGAGCTGCAGATATCAGCGCGAGAGCGCCAGCAGGCCTGGCTATCCGAGATTCCTAGTAAGAGGGCTTGAACACAGAGGAAGGGAATATTGAGAAAAACTGCAAGATATTGTGTACTATAATGGAAAGTTGTGGGAAAACTCCGACTTTGCATCCGCAAATAGGTTCAAGCAGGCACTGGTCCGCGGAGCCGCGGGCTTCGTTCCTCCCTCCCAGACATGTACAGGCTGCGGCGTCATAATTTGAGCTGGCAGAGCGCTAGCGCTCAGTGGGGTGTGTGAGCATTATGGTGCCAAGAGGGACCGCAATCCCCATTTTTTCTTGGAGAAGCCCGCTGTGACGAGAATTAAATAGCGATATGATCGGCGAAATTGGACGTGCGTACGAAAAACATATCGAGGCGGCAGGGGAGAAGGGGTTCAAAGGATCTCTTTGGAGATTTTATCCAAAACCGACTACTATGTACTAGGGGAGAAGAGGATGTTTGCTTTATAGCCATAGGCAGAGTGCGTGACCGTGCAGATCGTCACCAGCGATACCGAAACCAAGAGCTACTTCGGCACGATATCCTTCGGCAATCTTGCCAAAAAGGCCTCCACTCTCGAGAACCGCGCCCCAAGCTTGCCGATCTCTAGTTCAATTTTCAAAAGCCTATCTTCCGCTCCTTCTTTGTTGCCATCCGTACCCGGCTCTAAGTCATCAGGCTTTGAATTCTTGCACTGCGCGACCTTCAGGACGCGATGAGCCTTCTGGTCGTGGACATGAGATTGGTGCTGGCGACACTCATCGCAATAGTAGTCTTCACAATGAGCGATCCAGACTATTTTCAGCTCCGCGATTAATAACCAAGGGAGAGAAACTCACAGTCATCACATCGAGAGCCTGGCAACTGGAAGCATTCATACCAGACGGCCGACGTCGAGACATCCTCTATTCCGCACGGGCCCACGCAGGGGTGAGGTGACACCTCCGACCTCTCGCTGTCCTCGCTGCTCTCTTGGTATTCATCTGCGCTACCTTCTTCAGATAGCTCATCGCCATCACTATTCTCGCCCAGTTTTTTGTCGTCTGAGTAGTCGAGGAATAGTTGCGTATGTTTCCGAGCGTCCTGCACGATCCTCTCTCTCGAGATAGTTGACGTGTAGTGGGGTAGCGCGACCATGTTATGTGTATTTTTGTGGTAGAAGCGCTTTCTCAGTTTTGGCGGAGGGCGCTTTGCTTCGCACTCTTCGCAGAAATCAAAGTCTAAAGAGTCCAAACGTAAATAAATTATATAGTAAGAGAATGGTCCAACCGTACTCACTGCTGCAAGTGATGCAATTCCATCTAATTCCAACGATAGGCTCCATATTGCAACTGTCACAGTGGAAACCCCAGTGTACACCGATCTTCCTTGGCTCCAGCTCTTTCAACGCCGAGCACCGATCTTGCAGCATGCTGGGGAGTCCCTCGATTTCTCGTTCTATTTCCTGTAGAGCGAGGGCGTCCTCTGGGGTAAATGGATCCATGTTCTTGTTCCTCAGATTTTCCCAGATGTACTTCCGCCGAATGAGCTTCAAATAAGTCGCGGTTCGAGCCTCTTCGGCTGCTGTGAGCGTGACGATCATGGCGGCTGTGCACGGGAGTGGGTATTCCAGTTTGCTTGGATCAAGTGGTCCTATGTCCCCGTGATGACTTTGGAGGGGATCGGTGTAGAGCTTGGGGTCGAGGCCGCGGAAAGCGTCCGCATAAGAATCCTTGGGTGCAATAATTCTGGTATTGGGGCTCAGGCGACGATACTTATTGGCCGAAGATTAACAGATAATGATAGATGATATCGCTCGACGGAAAAAGCTCACAATGCCATTTGCAAACGTGGTAAATGTGTCCTTGGCGTCGAGCTTTTGATGCTTAAACACAGCTATAGAACCAGAATGTCAGACTGACCCGTAGCGTAGTGTATAATCCGTACCTCTCAGCTGGGAGACCCTATCAAGCGCAGCTTGGGCAATGTGGGTAAGAGTATCGGCGGCGTTTACGAGACTACGCTCATCAAGGACCTCGGTCGCGCACAGTTGAATCACTTGATAATGTCGTTTGAGTACGAGGTACGTCAGCGGAAAGATATACTACATCAGATCAAGGTGTGAGCATATAGCCTGCAAAGGGAAGGGAAAATATGACGAACAGTCTCAATGCGTCGCTTGCCGAAATAATCCCTCACGGCGTCGATGTTGTAGTGAATACGCTCGAGCACCATTTCGAGGCGCTCCTCATCGTACCTCATATGCTCACCGACAAGCTGAAATAATTCGCCATCATGCGGGAATGTCGGATAATTATCTCGCACAATACAGCGGAGAATAGTGAGACCATCACTGTCGAGATATATCTCCATCTCTGGCGCGTTGGCAGGTAGAGCTTTGACGCATAGAATCTTTTCCCATATATCCTCGATGAGCCGCTGGTAAATTGAGTTGGACACGTGGAATCCTGGCGGAAACATCAGACGAGCTCGGTTGATGGCCGACGAATGGGATCCAAGTATGCGCGCCATACCTTTGACCCAGTATGCAATTCGCTTTAGAATTGACCATCCATGCGGCGCACCGCGTGACATGAAATTGTTGGCCTCAGATATCGTCACAAATCCAGAGAAATCGTTGTCAAATGCTGTGTGAAACATTGGATGGTAAGAGGCCTGCGACTCCGAATTTTAAGCTGTTATGTAGTGAGCTAACCTTCAGAGACAGCCGAGAAATACGCTGGCGTCAGATACTGAAGGCACCTAAAATGTAGATATGTGAATGTGCTCTTTCGTGTGTAACCCGGTAACTACTTACCACTTATCTGCTTCAAGTTCCTCGAATGGGGACTCATTGGGCTCAGGGCCATAGCCCCTGTACGACAGCGGAGAGTCTTGGGGGACGGCACTTCCTATCATCATGGAACTTGTCATAGACCTCTGCTGAAGCTCAAAGCGATCGATAAAATAATCGCCAAGCGCGGCAATGAAAGTTTTCGTTTTGATAAACGTACGCCAACTCTGAAAAAAAAAACAGTAGTACGAATGAGTACGCGATATCACGGGAATATAGATGATGATTAAAGCGCACGTTATCCTGCCAGATGTGTCGAATGTCGAGGTCCCGGACCTTCTTGTAAGGGCCATCACCGAGTTTCGCAAGGATCAGGTTGGCCGAATTGGAGATCGCGCTCTCGAGCCGCTTTGTCTGCTCCTGCATCTTGTAATCGAAGCGCGCACGATTCTCTTCAACGAGGTCATTGACGTCGTGGAAGACAGCATTGAGCACGGCAGCTGTCTCAAGCCCCCTCCTTTTCTTCGCGTCTCCTATGCTCTCCACGCTCCCGCGTCGTTGTTCCCTCGCTCCAACGATGGGCACAAGTTGGGCAAACAGGTCATCCGGTATTTCCCACATGACCGACTTGTTGAGCGTGTCGAACTTGATCAGTTTGTTGAGACTTTCAACTTCGGTCGCCAGCTTGTCCCTTTCTTCCTTCATCCTCCCTACATCCCTAGACATCTTTTCCTTTTTTTTCTTCAGTTTTTCTAGGTCTTCAACCATTCTTGTCTCTTTCGCGGTCTGCTGTTGGATCGCTGGCAACACCACATTGTCGAACGTGTCTCGCAAGTGGTCAAGTTGCACCTGCGGAAGAACATGTTACAGAGTATTCGAGACAGAGATAAGATATATCCTTACGGCCATATTTATCTGGAGAGCCTCTATGATCTCTCTCTTACTGTCGATAAAATTCTGCGTGGCCTCTGCGAATTTTTCCTGCCACATCATTTGTGCCCGTGTCAATATCCAGAAATCGGGAAGGAAGGTGTACTACTTACTTTCCAAGATGAAGCAAGAGCGAATCTGACTGTAATTTTAACCAAATTCCATGTTTAGATAAACGATCAAAGGGATCCCTGAAGACTATAGACCAACCGATTCGGTGCTTTTGCTTGTATGTGTCGATGATTAAGCCACACGACATGATACGATCAGCGGCGCCTTGGAGAGCGATGGCCAGCCTCGGATAAACCATTGCACCATACGATGGCGCTTGTGCACGTTTGATGTACCGAAGCCTTAATAGAAGTGAGCCATGGAAGAGCTGATGATATAGCGCTCGAACTCTCACTCAAAGAGAACGCAGACCATATCCGCTTGAGCGACGATGAGCCCCTCAATCCTGGCATTATTTGACCGACGGTCCAGCTCCAGTTTGGCGATGATAGTAAAGGCTTTTGCGGCAACTGTTTTCGAGGGACATCAGGATCAAATAGGCGCCCCGAGAACCGGACGGCCACCAACTTACCTTGAACGATGGGGTGAAGTTGAGATACCAGCTCCAGAGCTTATGATAAAATATACGGACAATAAGTCACTTGAACGTAATCGAGACTTGATGTCTGATGCTAACCTTCAATAACCCCATTCACCAACTTTGTCAAATCCTGGGCCACTTGTCCTGGATTCTCGTTGAAGCTCCGCAAGGTTTTGAGCGCCGTGACAAAGATCGGGTTATCGCCATCTGCAGTGGCCAATTTTTCGATGTCAATCTTCTCGGATATCTGCAGAGGTTTCGGACTCTCAGTGTCTGCGTTGGCCATAGTGGTAAATGAGTATGCTCGAGTGGAGTGTGCCGGGGCGCTGCTGGCCATGCAGCCATCTATATAGCACCAATATGCAGCTCCTAGTATGGGCAGAAGCCTATACGTTCCCACAAGAGTCGTGTGTTGGCTAACTGTTTAAGGTCTTACTTAGTGCCAAAGAAGCGCCCAGTGGCGGTTGGTGAATCCGTAGCGCGTCCAGGCTGTCCAAAGGACAGCCCCCACTCGCCAGTCCCCGTTTCATTTCAATGAAAGGGGTGACGAGCATGGAGAAACGGCTCGTTATAGATAAGTGATGAGTGCACATCGCCCCAGCCGAAGCGCCGATACCAAACGCGATCCTTATCCGTGTTTTTCAGTAGACGAGATCTATGATGCATCGTTAAGATTGAGTGGATTGATGCCAAGCATGCAGTTATTTTTGTACTGGCGGGCTAGGTAGTGAATTGCTTTGCCAAGAAGGCTCCTTCGGACTGCCAGAATCTTGACTCTCGAATAGGGTTGAGAAGCGCCGGCTTTTAAGGAGGTCAGGACAATCCAAGAGATCATGATTGAGGTACGATCCATGTCTCTTTGGTCATCGTGGCGCCTTGACCACCTTGGTAGTAGGCACGAATACGAAGAACAAAGTGGATATGACCGCGGGTAAATTGCTGAATTGCAACTTCCTGATATAAGCCAGGATTGTCGAGCTCTTAACCGTGTACACGTTGGCTTTTAGCGCTGATGGAGGGTTACAGATATCAGCGCGAGCACGCCAACAGGCCTTCAAGCTAGTCAAGACCCCTTTTAAGTAAGAAGATTTGAACGCAAAGGAAAATTGTGCGACCCATTTTGCATCCGCTCCACGGGGCCGTGGGCTTCGTTCTGCTTCGTTCCAGATGTACCCAGCGTCACAACTCGAACCAGCAGAGCGAGCGTTAGGATGCCTAGAGAGACCACATTGATTCTCATTTTTTTCTTGGAGAAGTCCGCTGCGGCGAGAGTTATGTAAATACTCGATCATAATGGTGGCGACTGTCAGTAAAATAAAAATGCATTATAATCTACGACAAGAGAATACTGGAGTTACATGATATCAGGCCTGTATACGTGCACGGAGCAATCCCAGCTACAAGAAGCTAGTACACCCTCTTCAAAAAGTGACCATGCGCACCCAACGACGAATTCCGTGTGTAGATCGTGGATAGAGCGAAGCGTTGGCTGAGGAGGTGCCGCGGACGTTGTCCAGCTGAAGAGGTGTGTCAGCACATCCCACGGCAGGCAACTGAGAGGTAAAACAGATACGCACACTCTGCATGTCATGTCGTAGCTCGCGGACGCGATGATATCCGCATGATGAGGGCTCCACTGGACTTTGCGCACGGCGTATTCATGCCCCCGCATCTCGCTCTGAAGCAAGCCCCCAACTTGCGCCGCACCAGGCCCCGCAGAGTTTACCATCCGGCAATCCCAGATGGTGACGCGCCGATCGACGCCCCCGCAGGCTATCGTAAACGGGCGGTATTTATTCCAATCGAGCGAGAGGACTTCGGTACCCTGGGCAGGAACGGTGAGCGCTGCGGGCGCAGGTGCGGCGAGGGGCCCTGACCCCGGTGCAGGTGTGGGCGTGCGGAGGTCGAAGATCTTGAGCGTCCCATCTGTCGAGCAGGAGACGATATGGTGTGGCGAATGAGGGGAAAATAAAGCTTGGTAGGCACACGTAGAGTGAGCAGCGATCGTGCGAATTGAGCTTGGCCTGTCGGGAGACCACTAATAGCAAGATTAGTTTGGGCGCGTATTCGATATGCGTGGAGGGACACAAACAATCTTGATGGTGCCATCCCATGACGAGGAAGCAAACAGCTCCTTCTCAATGTTCGACCAATCGACGCTGAAGGCTTCTCTAGTGTGTTCATGCCATGCGCGGATAGGAAGGTCCTAGTAAATCGGAAGAAGAGACAGGGAGCAAGACAACAAGACGTCGGGCTTTCGTAAACTCTCAGTGGCGGGAGGACTGGAGAGGGATAGGTATGGATGCTCACATTGAGAGTAATATCCCAAAGCTTGAGCGAGCCATCTCCTGAAGCAGTTACGATCTGATTCTCGTGTATCTCTGACCAAGCGCTATCATATAGACCGTCCTGCGTATCGTATCTATCTCCATATTATGCTGAGATTCACTGCGCAATGACCGCAACTGCAAAGCAAGATACGGCCTACGATTTATTCAGATGTGCCTCTGGAGACATGGCTCCAATGCTGGCAAGATGCAGCCGCCCATTTCCAACAAGACCAAAGTTGGCAGCCGACGCGAGCGCGATGAGATTGGGATGAAATGGCGACCAAGCGACAGAATAGTGGGCAAATGGGACTGTTCGCAACACAGTGGGCGGTGGCCGAGCCTGCATGTTCCACGGCGAGCGAAGTCAGACGGCGACGGCGAGCACGACGATTAATTATCGACGACGGCGAAGGCAAGAACAGGGGGTCCGGGCTATTCTCACATGGATGTTCGGCAAGTGCTCTGCCGGTCCGACCGGAATACCTCTTAAGCTCCGATTGAAACCCGCACTCCCTCCGCTGAACAGCGCAACAACAGAAAGGCAAGTTTTATTGGCATGCAGAGCAGCACGGAGTACGTATAATTGAGCGATGATATTAACTTACACGTAACTAACAATTAAGCGAGGGATAGACACATTATAATGAGCTACGGAAACAAAGGGAAATGAAGTACAGGAACTGAAAGAAGAACAAGGAAGCGAGTACACATGCGTTGAACAGTTTACAGATGAGGATGCAGCGTCGTAACAGAGAGCAGAGGAAGGGGAGCATAGAGGGGGGCATGGGCATAGGAACAAAGTCATAAGACAGAACAAACAGTAGAATAGATGCATAATCGTCGTGATGATTGCAAATGCGAAGGTGCAATTGTTGGCTGCGTGCCATAGTGTCGAAGCAAAAAAAAATGTAAGAGAAAGTCAAGGCATGGAAAGTGATCTATGGCTTCTTGGACTTTTTGAAGAGGTCGGCTACAGAGCGGAATGAGCTCTTCTTCTGGACAGCCCGTCCGGAATCTGGGCTCGAGCCGGTGGCAAGGTGAGCGGAGAGGGCGAGACTCGTGGTTGAACTGGCATTAGATTTCGATAGCCAGGTCATCATGCCAGAGGACGAGCTTGAGCGGCGGTGTGTGCGTATTGACGAGCCGGCTGGAGTACCTGAGACAGGAGGCTTGCTCCGAGTTACTCGCTCCTGCTCTCGATCCATCGAAGGCCTCGGCGTGGGGTTGTTAGAGCCAGACCTTGAGATAGCATGGTGCTGGGCACGACGGGGTTGCTCGGGTGGATTAAACGACGCCGCGAAGAACTCTTCCCGCCCAGCAATGGTCAACTCTGGGGCCGGGACGACGTTCACGATCGGTGCGACAAAGAACCCAGACTTTTCCCGCGGTTGCAGGTGCTGTTCCTGCCCATCCACGTTCTGGTTCCGGCTCAACTGCTGCAGGGGCAATGGCGCAGGCCGTCTCCGGCTCTTCGTCCTCAAGAGCTCGTGTCCCGGCTGTGGCTCCAGCAAAGGGACCTTCCTCCCAGACGAGCCGGAGGTGCTGGTCATCGTTGGGGTATTCAGCCGACCAGGTGCGATCCTGGGCGACACCATACCCGCGGCTCTGGGCACCACAACCGTACCCACGTCCTCATCCTCGTACACATCGTCCATCCGATCTCCAACGCGCGCGGTAGCGGTACTATCCGCACTCGACTTCCTCTCGAACACACTCCACGCCCTCCCTCCTTCCCCGAATGGCGCACCGTTTTCCGAAAACGATGGCTCACTTAACAGGCCTTGATACTCGGCGCGCTCCTCCCGATCGCGCCATATCTGGCCGTTGTCATCAAAGTACGCGAGCTCGGCACCATACCCGATTTGCTCCGGCCTGGCCGCTTTCCCAGCGTGCAAGGGAGCTTTCCCAGAGGCCGTCCGAGTGTCGCCGAAGAATAAATCGATCTGGACGGCCTCGGCATAACAAGGGGGAAGAGGATAACGTTTTCGTGCGTCGCGCGGGGCGGAGGCGGCTTTTGTATCGGGTCGAGTGCGCGATACGATGGAAGAGGCGAATGACGATAGGGTGGCTTTCGGGGTGACGTTGCCCTTGGAAGATGAAGACGATCCTCGGGAAGTGGACGGTTTGGAGGATGATACTGTCCCGGCGCGCGAACGCGTCCTAGACATGCCAACAGTAGTCGAAGACGAAGCAACAGAAGGCATATTAATGATTCTGGGTGAAGTAGGGTTACGACGGCGAAGGGATGGGATAGAACGTGCGCGAGATTTCAACTTCTTTACAAAAGAAGGGGAGCGTGTAGGAGAACGAATAGGGTTTGTGGGGGTCTTTGGGGTCGTAGGAAGGCAGATGGTAGGATTATGAGCCTGCCGAAAGACAGAAGAATATCCAAGACCCGGTACGAGGTTGGGCTCAGCAGATTGAAAGGGCGAAGGGGAGAGGGGATAGAGATCCTGAGCAGACGCAGCAGAGGGAGCGTCGAGGAGGTTAATAAAGGACGCAAGCGGGGTGCGTGGTGTCTTCACACGTGTAGCACTCGAGCGTATACGGTGTGGAGACGCGTGTTGGCGTGGAGAAACAGGCGAGCTTTGCTTGCGTGGGGTGGCAGGAGAGCTAGGAACGCGTCTGGGGCGAGGCGGGCTGAGATTCAAAGGTAGACTACCGGCAGGAATGTAAATGGCGCGCCTCTTCAAGCTGCGAGGAGGGGGAGGAGGAGCAAGGAGGAATGCGTCGTTGGCGGAGTTGGAAGAAGGGCTAGTTGCCTTGGAGGAGCCAGAGTCCATCGCGAGAGATTATTATAAGGAAAGTAACGTATCCGAGATGGTTCGGAACAGCAAGGAGGCGGCTGTTTGGGTGTGTTGAATGGGAAGCCGACGCGGACGCTTGGATAAAGGGAGTGTGAAATGGCTGCGGCGGAAATAGGTGCCAAGGGGGGAGCGAAGATGAGTGGTCTTGGACATGGAGAAATGGGGAGTAAAGGCGCACTGGTAATGAGCGATGGACCGCAGACGGATCAAAGGCTGATCAGAGCGCGTGGACTCGAAAGGGTGGGAATGAAGAGCCGACACGAGAGACTAGACCAGCAAGTGTGTACCAAAGCTCAAGATCAAGGCTTAAGAATTTAAGAATTAGGGCTGCACTCAGACGAGGCTTGCTCGAGGGGCGCTGAAAGACGGGGGGAGGAGGGCAGATGGCGGGACGAGCAAGGTGTTATATCCCCAAATGGAAGCAGGCCTTTGCACGGAGGCGCCTCCCTCCGCTTTGGCCAGTGGGAGCAGCCGAGCGTGGGCCGCGAGCAGCGTGGCGGCCAAGCACGCGGTGGATAGGAGCATCGCCAAGATACGCGTTGAAGCGGCGGACGGCGACGACGACGGCCGGCAAAGGCCCTTGGTCGTCGCCCGAGCCAAGGCAGACGCCGACCGACCGCAAAGGCAAGTCGCGGTGCACAGGCACAAGCAGCCCCAAAGCGGCGCCCACAAAAGGCAGGATGCAAATCTCCCTATGAGGATCCCTTTCTCGCGCTCCATGGCACCACCACCTCCTCAGCGGTCTCCACGATTGCTCTCGGCTAAGTATTTGCATGGCGACTATGCAAGCGCTGCGAGTATCAGCTCCCGATTTTCTACCAGCCTTTATGCGCGCTTGGACTGGTATCTGCTCCTCTGGATCTGGCTTCAGCTATCTCCTTGAGCGCCCTGCGTGCTTAATATTCCTCCGCGTGCCTTCTACATAGCGCTTTCTGGGTTACAATCGCATCCTTTCAAACATCCACGTGTTCCGCACTAACGCGCGCGGTGCCTTTTAGATTCTTGACTACGCGTGAACGTGCAAAAAGCCAGCTGTGCGTGCCTATAGCTAAAAGCGAGGTCGGCTATTGGTGATATGACGCGCTGCCCCAAAAGCGGCATACAAGAAAGCTAGATCACCCGGTCATCGGAGTCCTCGAGTCACTTTCGGTGCGCTCTCCAGTTCATCGGATTCGTATGCGTGAGTAGCTGTGATACGTATTCTCAGCGTTGTGAAACGGGAGAGCCTGATTGTCCAGCGTTAGGATCGCCACCGCGTTTCTTTGAATGGTACGACTTAGCCCACTAACTCAGCTATGTACCATTGGTCACTGCGGCATACCCATGCTTCAGGATTTTATAGCTTTGTTGCCCCGCCCTCAGCACACTTCTTCCCTTTCTTTTGTCTTATAGACTGTAAATTGAGGAACGTCCCTTCTCCCCCATTGATATCATAGAGGTACGTACGGGCAGTACCCAACAGCACCTTCATGTTTACAGCCCCCGCGGTGCTCGTGCTGGGCTCTATAATGGTAGATGCACGACGTGACCCATCACAACGGGTATCCGCGGCGGTGCCTATCCACTCTCCCTTTGTGATCTGTTGGCGATAACAGCGATGTGTATCTTCGCCCCAAGGTAGCGCCTCTTCAGTTTAAGCAGGCCGGTCTTAGGTCCGTCGCCGTTGCATTTTCAAATACCGATCTCATTGCCGGTACTACAGCCATAACCACTCTGCACCCTGTTTGAACACTTGCGTTATACCTGAGTGAACCTTGTGCGACACCATCTTGTCTTTAGCCTGTTAGACTTTGATCTTCCTACCTCCAACAAATCCCCGACCGATCAGCATACCCCCTGCACCGACGCAGCGGTCTTCTTTCATCAGCCCCACCCCTTGTCCTAGACCCAAATTCCGCAATCACGTTTTACTCAAATTGCATGAGGTATGGCCCTGCTCAAGCTCCATGTGCCACTCGCCCCACTCGCCCCATCCCAAGGCCTAGGAGGAGTTCGACATGTTTGTGTATTCGGTCTGGGGCCCGACATTATCGGCGAACATCGCACCTCCACCTCCACGTGGATGAGATGGTCCTCGGAAATTGATTGGCACCACTAGGTACATATCTCTCGGCACGCTGCGTTCCTCTATTTTTTGGCCACTCTGACATGCTGTGGACGACTCAGACCTTTCTGTCGCTTCAATCTCGTACCATATTCAGTATTGCAAGCGTCATGCCATGTGATAATAGTAGAAGTGGCAGGGATAGTGCGCGGATCGTAGATGTACCGCTTCCTTCCTTCCGCCTGCGAGCACGCCCCGAGCGTGTTGGTATGCTCAGTCTCGGCGAAGTGTAAGCGTTGTCGCCCTAGACTAGCAACTAGCGGAGTTGCCAGATTTCAGTACTGAGTCTCTGCAGATAGCTTGGTTTCTTCATTCAGATTTTCCTTTCTCTTTCACCATCTGTCCTTGGCAGGATGTGTCGATTTCGACTCTCTTTACTTTGTCTTGCCCACTCCACGCTCGCATCCAGCATGCACGGGTCATCGACCACCTAAGTTTTTAATATTTTTATTAGTGCTCTTCCTTCATTCCTTTCCAGAGGAGACGAACACAACCGCCGATCTTTTTCCTGTTTGGCCATACTAGACTTTGTCATATGTAACATGGTGAAAATTCGCAAAACATAGCTATCTACCTATCTCGCTCTGTCAGTGCAACCAATTTTTCGAGTCGCTGATGTTGAGTCGGGACTGTTGGCGGAAGCTCGGAGACTCCCGACCGAGTGCAAACTGCTGCAAACTGGGATTCAACGCCCACATCCGTTCACGGCAGCGCAACACTCGACGGTGCTCATGTACCATGGCCAGCACCTTCATGGACCGCCGGTACGCTAGGACTGGTAAGCGATGCTAAGATTGCTGCGCACGGCAGCGCCCACCATTTCTTCATAGCTGTAAATGATTATATGACCAGCATTGCTTATCTAGAGACCCACGACTCGCAGTCATTCAAGCCCGGACATATTGTCACATGCACAGGTGTTCACTAGCAGCGTTTTGCAAAAGGGAGCTCTCGCCACCATCCTACACCTTCAGCCTCTTGGATAACCCGCAAACGGCTCGATGTCGACATGTTTCGCCCACGGCCGCTCGAGGAAAGTCCGAAGCACTCTGTTATGTACATAGTGCTGCCAGTCGTGCTCGTCACAATCTATCGACTATCGACGTTGAAGCCTCCGCCTTTTCGCGGTAAATTATATCTGTATCTTGCTGCTAACCGTAAGCGCCAAGTACATGAGCACGCCAACCGCTCAGCATGACGTACCAGGTCTCACATCGCGTCTGCCGACATGTGAAACATCGCCATGGACTCAGCAGATCCGGGCTGGACCGCAAGCTCGATAGCATATAAGTCTCAACTTGCCTTAGTTTTCCCCTCTTTCTGCTCCCATCTCCCACCCCTCGTACCAGCTCCCGCGTGAATTCACCCACCGAAATCACAAAAGCAGAAAAACAACTTCGACATGTTCACCCCAACCCCCCTCCGCATCGCGCCCGCGATGCAATACACTCTCAAAGCGACAGGAAAGACGGTCTTCGGCGGCCTCTCGATGTCTCACCAAGAGAGCAATACTTCATCCAACGATAAGTAAGTTGAGCTGAATGCATTCTATCCGGCAAAGAATGACCCGCTTATCACTGTGACCCCGCCAGGCTTGGTTACTACCTTCCCCCTCTCCGCTTTGTTCCCCGACCAACGCCGCTCAGGAAGGTGGTCACGGCGAGGGAAGAAGAAGACGATGATGACGACGATGACTCGGTGTCTTTCACACCCACAAAATTCCGATGCAGCTTTGAGGGGCTGCAAGGGAGGTCAGTAGCGGGTCCCTTCTCAATCGCCACCTAAACTCACGTACCTGTCCTCACAGCCTATTGGACTGTACCTTACCCAGTCCACCACGAGTGGCCCGCGCGCGCCTGCTTGGCTCACCCTCGACGCCCGTGAAAGCCGAGAAGAAATGTAGAGGGATGGAGCGCCAGACAACGATGGAGTCCCTGTCGGGGACGTTGTTCCCACAGGCATCGGGGCTCAGCTCGACGGCGCCGTCCCGTTCTGCCACCTTTGATAACTCTCCCGCGATCGACAGACTACTTTCGGGCTTCGACACGTCGAGTCTGTTTGACGAAGCCCTCCCAAGAACTCCAGAGCGCTCTGCCCCCCGTGACTTTGCCAGTCCTTCCTTCTCACCCGGGGCTGACGTGCTATCTTTTACACCTACACGGGTACCAAGCGTGTGTCCGTATCCCCAGTTAATGGACGAGAGTCCCCTATGCGCATCGGGGAAGTTTGCGAATTTTGCCGGCCTGATGGAGCTGTCTTTCTCCCCGCTTTGCCGCGCGGCAAAGAGGCAAGTCGCTCCCTCGACACCTCCCGCAGTCGCCCTCACGAGCAGCGCCTCTCATAATCGCATGCCGCCGGTATCACCGGAAATGAAGTTTTCGCTCGCGTTCTCTCTTTTGAAGGACCAGCGGGTTCTCAGCCCGCCGCGGAGATATGGGCCTGGGCAATCGCGGTGCTTCATGAATCTCTCTTTCTCTCCTCTATCAGATTCGAAGAAATCAGTACAGGCCGTTGATCAAGGGGTCGCAGGCACTGTGTCCGCTGTTCGCGAATCAAATTCCGTGTCCTCCAACTTGGAAGTTGCCTCTGAGTCAAGGTATATTCTCTCTTCATTCTATGTGTAGCGGACACGTTCCTGACGTGCGCATAATCTTCTCAAAGCTCGCGGTCTTGTCTCGCGTCGATCCGCGACACTTACAAGCGGTGTGCAAGCCTCTTTGAGGAGCTATTCCCAGGGGAGATCGACAAAGACGAAAATATGCCGAAGATTTCCTCCGGATCGCCGTGTCGAGTCGTCCAAGCCGTACCACCACCGGGGCCGCCGGAGCCTGTTGTTAACTCAGGCCGTATGAGTATTCCGCGCTGTGGATCGGGACGTAGTGCTGTCGGCACATCCTCAGCCCTCTCCTTATCACCAGCGCCGCGACCTGTGCCGCCCTCCAGCGCGTTGCTCACCGCCGCGAGCAAGCCCAGATGGCGCACAAGCGAGCTAGATGCGCGCATCGCAGAGGTGACTGCCATATTTTTTCGGCCGCGAGCGCCTGCAAAGCGCGCGGCTACGTTGGATCTCGGAGGGGCGTGATCGTTGTCACTAGTCATTGATCGGGTTTTGGTTTCAGCTGTCCCCTTGGGGATTGGCTGCATTTTCTTCATGAGGGCGAGGCGATCTCGACCCTCCCGTTTTCCTTTTCTGTTTCACGGGCTCTTCATATCTCTTATCCATGTACTTGGCCTTCTCTCTCGTCTCTTGGGAGTAAATGCGCTGCAGTGTTCCTTTACTCTTTCTCTTTTAGCATATCCTATATAGGTTATAGCATATGTGTCATCCATTCAATTTCCGTGTTCCAACATAATATCGTCATCTATAGTCTCGCGGGGATATGATATTGAGCTGTGAACAAGGGATCAGGGGCCATACATTGCACGACGGTTGATTCGTCTCTCCACCCCCCACAGCGGACTTTGCCCCAAGATAATATAAGCCCAGTCCGGTATATCACTATCCACCTACTTAACTTCCTTGAGTATATTCGTGATTAATTGCCCCAGAGCCCTTGGGCTTCGGCCCTGGCGTTGAGTTGGGGCTCGGAGAATTCCGACCGAGAAGCCAAAGCTTGAAACCGAAATTTTATTTCGTGTTCTTTTTTCGCTTCAAATTTGTTCAACGCCCGATCGCGACGCTGTAACGCTCATCATGCCCGGCATTTTCAAGCTCCAAGGCTGGATGCAGAAATCCTCCCCCAAGGCGTGGAAAGTATCGCAGCGAAAATACTCACTTTAGCTTCAACGTAGCTGTCTTTGAATTTGTGAGTATCACTTCAAGTCTGGTCCTGAACATCCTTCAAACTTCAAGTACGCAGGCATTCCCAAGTGATATTCTGTAAAAGAGAGTACCTCCTCCCATCCTGTACCCTCAGTCGCTTATACGACCCGCAATTCCACTCAATTTCGACATGTTCCACCTGTGGCCTTCGGAGGAAAGTCCGGCTGTGTACATAGTGCTACCATTCGCACCGGCCCCTGCAAACCATCATCGCTGGCGCGCCCATGCTTCTACAGCGATTTTGCTCTATTTTTTAGTCTCTTGAGCGCTCAAGCGCACCAGCTATGCGACATGACGTACTTGGTCTCACATCGCGCCCGCCGATATGTGAAACATCGCCATGGACTCAGCAGGTCCAGGCTGGTCCGACAGCTTGATAGCATATAAGTCTCACCTTGCCTTACTTTTCTCCCCCTTTCTGCTCCCATCTCCCACCCCTCGTACCAGCACCTGCGTGAATTCACCCACCGAAATCACGAAAAGCAGAAAAGCCGCTCCAATATGTTCACCCCAACCCCCCTCCGCATCGCCCGCACGATGCAGTGTGTATCAAAGGCCACCGGAAAGGTGGTTTACAACCCGTCGACGCCTCGTCAAGAGATCGACGAGACCAATGGTTCACACAACAATACGTAAGTCGACTTGAATCCTCTTCGCTCGGCATAGGATGACCCGCTTACACCGCTCGTAGTTACTATCTTCCTCCTCCACGCTTCGTGCCCAGGCCCACGCCGCTAAGAAGCATGTTCAGAGCCGCCACACCCTCAACCACGGAGGATGAGGACGACGAGGACGACAACGACGACTCCGTCTTCTTCACCCCGACGAAGTCCCGCCGCAGCGTCGAAGACTTTGAGACGAGGTTAGTTACAGCTCCCCCTTGCTCATCGCTCGCGCAACCCCAGACTCACCCAATCACCTCCGCAGTCTGTTTGATAGCACGTTCCCCAGTCCTCCCCGAGCAGCTCGCGCCCAGTCCACCCGCCCACTCGGTTCACCGTCGACGCCCGTCAAAGGCGAGAAGACCAAATGGTGCGGCGCGGAGCGTCAGACAGCGATGGAGCCCCTGTCGGGCACGCTGATCCCAGAGGCCCTCGACGTATCGCAGGGCTCGCCTTCCATCGCAAGGCTCCTCACGGGCTTCGATAGCTCGAGCCTTCTTGACGAAACCCTTCTTATGACTCCGCCCCGCTCTGCTGCTCGTGGTCAGAGCAGTCCCTCATTCACACCCGGCGCCGACGTGGAGCCATTCACGCCTACGCGGATCCCGCACGGGTGCTCGTCGTACGCCTGCCTTCTGGAGCAGAGCCCACTGCGTGCTCCGGAGGAATTCGCAAGCATGATGGAGCTGACCTTCTCGCCGCTGTGCCGCGTGCCAGCTCCAAAGGGGAACCTTGCATCCTCATTGCCTCTCGCAGCCGTCGTCGCGAACGGCGCTTCCCGCGATCGCATGCCGCCTGCATCGCCGCAGATGAAGCTCACGCTCGCACTTTCTCCGTTGAAGCAACAGCGGGCGCTCAGCCCACCGCGGACATATGGGCAGCGTTTCATGGGTCTGTCATTCTCGCCCCTGCGGGTGACAAGTAAAGCGGAGCAGATCGCTACGGACTCGGAGCCCGTTCCTGTCGCTCACGGGGATTGTCCCTAGGCCTCGAGCGAAAACATCCTGTTTAGGTACGCTTCCCATCCTTTCTTTCGTGAAAGATACATAGCTGACAAACGATCCTCTCACAGCTCAAGCACGCATGTAGCAACAATCCGCGACGCCTACAAGCGATGTGCGAGCCTTTTCAAGGAGCTGTTCCCGGGCGAGATGGACGATGACGAGGACATGCCAGATGTTCCCTCTGGGTTGCCGTACCGAGTCATTCAAGCTGTATCACCGGCGCCGCCCAACCCAGTTGCTATTACGGGTCGTACAAGCATGCTGCACCGTGACATCAATATTAATTATTGCGGATGTGGTTGGTGGGATGTGGCTTGAAGTTTTCGAGCCCGCTGTGATGGTCGATTGAAACCCAGACAAATCGCGCAATATCTCGAAAAACAGCTGGTCCTCAATTCTCGAGTATTTTTTGCGGCGCTCCACATGGCCTCTGGCCTCGAAAAATATTCCACGAAAATAGAATTGAGTGGGGCTATTGCTTGCACTCTCACGACTCGCTGTTAGCCAGTCTCCAACGTTCCGCAAAGGCTCGATTGGAGCTCGTCGGAAAACTGTCGACATCCTCACACCTCCACCGGTGGATGCTCAGTATGGGCTGAAGCCTGTGCCACCCGCTCTCTCTCCTTATAGGTGCACATGGATAAATCAGTATGAGTCGAAGTGTGCGCCCAGCTCTTCAACTTCAGGCCTCACGTGTTCTCACGCAGGTCCCTCTGAACCTCTCCTTCTCTGGCTGCCTGGTTTGCCCCTGCTGTGCCACTTGATTCTGATACCCGCCCGTCGTCCTGAGTCCTGCCCTGTTTCCGTCCCCAGGGTAAGTGCTGACCAAGTCCTTGTCCCTCCAGCGCACGCGAACAACGAGCGCCGACCAAGGCTCTCATCGACACCCATTGAAGTCGATTGATGACCTCATACGGGATGCTTGGGGTCTCGTGATCTGATCGTGGTGCTGGGACGGCCGTCCACGGCCCGAATTGTCGCTGAGTGAAAACGCGGGTGCACCGTGAAACATCTCCGGGTGATTGCCTTCGCGGTTGCAATGCGAACTTGTGTATACCATGCGGTGGGGCGTAGTAAATTACCCACGCGTGAGCTTGTTGTGCAGGTTAAAACCTGCGGGTTAGACGCGCCCGGGCTGAGGCGCGGCTATCCGGGTCGTCGCCGCTCGGCGAGCCCGTGCGCGACGCTGGAGATCTCGTGGTGCCGCTATACTGAGACAACGGCCGTATGTCGCCCGAGACGTTGTTGGACGGCGGCGTGAATCGAGAGAAGAATTCCGGCGGTCGACCTGGTGCTCGTGATACAGCTGAGATAGCGCGCTGGAGCCTGCAAGACGCGTGGGGCCGCCGCTGGGGCGAACCACCCGTCGACGATGGTTGGTGGTGGCGTTGGAATTCGGAAATTGGAACTTGGTTCGTCGACGTTGTCAAGTGCACTGTGCAGGTTGCCGCCGAGATCGCTTTGAAGGTACGTACGTCCATTGACTTGCCACTGTGAAACCAATCCCCCCGTCTAATCGGGGGGAGTCCCTGTGAAAATCAAAATTCGGGGGGAAACCTCCTGACGCGCGCTGATTTTGGACCCCCTGAAAACCTAGCGCGTCGCAAAAAAAGGCGATAAGTCAAAATCAGCAGTAAAAACCTGCTGGTTTGCGGTCGGAATCCCACTGTTAAGGACAAAAAAACTCCTGAAATTCAACGGAGATCAGTGGGATATAAATCAGGGGATTCCTCCTGATCTAAGCCAAACCCCCCGGGAAATCGGTGGTAAAGCAGCTGATTTATCGTGCATTTCCCCACGAAAATCGGGGGTGATCGGATTCACAGTGTGCTCTGGGAATCAAGGACAGCGCGGAGCGTCTCCGCCGCTGGTGTAATTAATATTACAATTAGACTCTCGCGCACGGGCCAATATTGGCCTGTCGCGATCGGGAGCGGCACATCATTACATAATCATTGTCCACATCGGATGATTGACATCAGCATCTGATAATAATATTCTCTTGCACGCCCACCTACCAAACCAAACCCCAACCATCTGCATCGTCCATGGGCTCCAATCCCGACTCTGATTCCACCATCGAGGATGGAGAAATCTCACATCAAGAAGCTAAGCGACAGCGTCGCCATCCACCATCGCAGTCCACTCCCGCGCCTCATGTGCCCCTCGACAATTATGGCTCGGAAAGTGAACAAGTGCTGGCTGCGCTCGGCAAGGAAACTCGTGTCCCAGACTCCCTCACTGGCCCTGAGTGGTCTGTGGGATCCACTGTGCAGGGGCAGGGAGAGGCTCTGCCAATATCGCTCTCCGTAAGCTCAAGGTCCCAGCTCCAGAATGATCGGTCCATACCTGGTGAAGCAGCTTGAGTTCATGCTTGCATACATAAATTTCTCACTAGCGTGCTTCCCTGCTATAGTGATTGATGCAGACTCAAACATACATGACCCACGTCCCCATCCCCGTGCCGCATCTAAGCTTTGGAGCCAAGCGATTACCCACGAAATCGACATGCTTCAGGCCATTGCAATCACGCTAAATGGAAGCTGCATCCTCCTCCTAACTCCTCAGGCGATCAACCTTAACCTCCAGAAACTATGCTTGCACGTCGGCGGCGCGCAGGCATCATTTCAGCATGCCCGCCCCATGGCCATGAACGCCGGGCTGCACTTCCAGCTTAGGGAGTATACTATAAAATGTCTCTCAAGCGTTGGCGTATTGACACAAGAAGGAGAAGCCCAAGCCGCCCAAGCTGCAATGCCTCTGTGGGTGATATGTCCTGCTCGGGTACAGAAAGAGGCGGTTGAGGCTGACTTGGAGGAGCTGCAGCGGCCAAGGTGAGGCTTCTGTTTTCTGGTCCTATCACCATTATTGACGAACGGCCTCACTTTCCCCCCCTCCGAAGCAATAACAGCATCCTGTCGGAAATATTCCGCATTATGCCCCGGGTCATCTTTCTATTCAACGACTGGTTTGCCGTCAGGGAGGTTCATGATAGGCTGGATGGGGCTATCGATGAGGCCCTCCTCCTCACGGCACTGACACTTGGTTTCGTCAGTGAGAACAACTTAGAACAGCTAGAGCTCTTAGGTGTGCCCGATCGTCTGCTTCTCTATTGCATGTATGCTTACTCTTCTTTGTCTTTGTCTAATCCAGGAGACGTCGTTCTCGAGGTCTTCTCGATCATCTGTGAAACGCTCAACACAAAAAATCGCAATATGTGCATGACTATTATTGAGGCGGCAAAAGAGCGAGTTTGCAACCAGGCCCTGTATGACATATCAAAAGACCTAATCGGACGAATTCGAGCCATACCCCCCACTGAGATCACAAAGGTATCTCCTTTCACGAATAATCAAGAGCCCCGTGAACAATTATTGTCTGTGAAGGTACATTTCTCACATCCCGAGTGCCTTTTATTGTCCATTCGCTCTGGTTAATTCCACATTTTCAGGATGTTGCCGACTCATTTGAAGCAATTATTGGAGCGGCATGGAAAAGTTCACCAGAATTCCAAGACACTTTCCGCGCTGCAGGTAATTTGGGAATGGTCATTCAGGGTATCACATCCTGGCGACAGATCGTAGATTTGGCTCCTCCCAAGGGTGTGCTCTCCGATGAGGCGAAGAACAAACTTGGCGCACTAAGCAAGCTGATGGAGCCGGCAGAGGCGTTCAACGAGCATAACGCCTTTAATTTTGTTTTGGTGAGGATCCTTAATTCCACGCACTTCAATTAATGCTCATAATCTTCTTTTAGTGTTCTTCCGGGAAGCCCCAAGATGACCTGCTAAAGCACATGGAGCACATTGGCACTGCGCTGATTAATCTGCGTGCGTTGAATCACACATCATGATGACCATAACGCTGATTGTCGCCTCGAAGTGCAAGTTGAGTATGACATAGGAAGATACCCAGACGCAAATCCGGGGCTACTAACGAAACTCAAGGCACGTTTTGGAAACAATTCAAGGCAGTAATATCCATCTTAGCTTCTGCCCACAGATGGACGGCGACACCTTAATTGCGCTTTGTGTGGACTCAGGATTATCCGATTTTATTCCTGCTGGTCCAGGATCTTATGCCATAACCATATATTCGGAGCTGCAACAGCGCGCAAAGAGCGAATATAGTAATATCGTTGGTAGATGGTGGGAATACGTCGAAGACGAGCCGCCGAAGGTACGTGCTAATATGGTAGTCCTCCATCGTCTCGGGGCTCAGTCTGTACTCCTCAGACGCTGCAGGTGTTTCTCAGGGAACTGGTTGCGGCAATTTTCATCTCAGACAACTTCTCACTTCATGGACGCGTCAGCGAATTTTTCAACAAGTTTTTTGCGCCATTCCTCTGCGCACACGTTACCCCGAAGGCAATTTCCAGCTCCGGAAGGCAAATTGCATATTCCTATATCCGAGCCAAGGGTTGTAACGCATTCGGGTTCACCGATCCTCAGAAGATCGGCAGCGGAACCGATGCTAAATGGCGCTGCCAAGGTACGTGCGAGGCCGCGAGGTATCCGGGTTGGGCTGATTGGGCTCCCAATAGTTGAACTTCACGGAAACGTATTAGCTTGGTATGAGAGTCAGAACGAAGCCGTCGCCAGGCGGCAGTGCTTCAAATTCGTAGCGGAACTTGTGAGATTCGGTGCCGATATTACAAAAGGTATTGCGTGCACATGCAGGCAAGCGGGGCAGGTGACGCAGGCTGGGACTGGGGGCGTAGAGGAATTGGGAGACGATGACTGAGAGCCAGATCTAGACTGCACTTTCAAAGCCTGAAATTAAATTTTTTATTCCGTGTTCGCGCCCGATGCTGTAACGTTCATTATGGCCGGCACCTTCAAGTTTCAAGGCTGGATGCGGAAATCCTCCCCCAAGGCGTGGAAAGTACCGCTGAAATACTTATATACTCACTATAGCTTCAGCGTGCCTATACATTGTCCGTGTCTCCCATATTGATCGTTACACTGGCCATGGACGGTTCTTAATGCTCTTTCTCGCAAGCATACGAAGGTGACATACGGCGGGTGTGTGGTTGGCAGCCATTAATATTGCAGGTGCGCGCGTGCTTCCGAGTTTTCACAACCGTTGTCACGTTCAAAGGTTCCTCAATAATCATGCAGTGTGTTGATGTCCGTGGGTGAGCGACCAGGAAAGCATGATCTTCAAGTAAACTTCCCATATTGCCGTGGTGTGTTAGTGCCTAGTATGGAAAGCATGTAAGTGAACTAGCCTTGTCTATCGTCACTACATAGCAGCGAACAAAGTGTGAGACTCGGAATCGATAATGTGAAGGCTGTCATGCGGCAGGGAGGCATGAACATTGAAAGATTGCATGAGGGAGAACCATCCGATTATCATCGCGTTCAGGACTGCGCCAGGTTCCAGGTGCGATGGCGTTCCTCATTCTTCGTAGGCGTTGTGTATACAAACAGGGAGAGGGGGGTGTGATCAAGATAGGCTGCACTCATACCCATACGTGCTCGGCAAAGTGCCGAGCCTGTGACCCATTGTGACTGGATTTTTTTTTTTTTTTTTTTGAAAATTGTGACTGGATTGCCACCAGCATGTTCGACGACTCAACGCCTCGAGGCCCGTAAATACAAGTATTAAATCTTAGTCCTCGCGAGCTCCTCGAATATGCGCTCGGGCAGCACACGATGACCGCGATATTTTTGGATGCCCAAGCGGCTTGTTTTCCGTTGAGCTCTTTTTGGTACGCGTCCATAAAACGAAGTGAGTCATCTGTGTGGCAGCACTCAGACCGTGCGCTCACACTTCTCAGTCCCAATTTCTATGCGCCCGACGCCGACGATGACAGTGGCTCCGAAGGTAGTGATGCTGAGCATCAGGATTCAGACATGGACATCGACTACATCTGCGGTGGGGAAAATTTAGTTGAGCCCAGTGGAAGTGACCACAGTGGTGAAGATGAGGGGCAGGAGGACTGGAGCGAGGACGGAAGCGAAGGCGGGATCGAAGCGGGTAGCTCAAGTAAAGACGACGGGGGCGATGACTCAGGTAGCTCAGACGGCGACAGCGTGACCGGCAGCGGGGGAGATTATGGGAAGCCTGAAGGGGATTGAATAGCAGCTAAGTAGGCAGTACGGCGTGGGCAAGTCCAACTGACTGTCCGGTTGAATCAAATCTTGGTGCGCTGCTTACGGGAACGAGGGAAACTCTCAAGCGGCTGCGCAGGCGTTATGACATAGACCAGCGGAATAATTCATAATATAACAGCGGTCGGTAGATGGCTGACGTCAAGCCTTCCATTCCCCAGGCCCGATTGATGGGCAGCGGGGAACCATTTTTCAGTTGCCATGGGACCTTTATGGCAGGCATTTGGATATTCTTTATCGGGCTCCCGTCACGCTGACGCTGAGTATACGATGTTTTCAACGGGTTTGTCATACTGACGCCCCTTGATACCGCTTTCTAAACAGCTAGCAGCGCGATGGGGTACCTGAGATGTCACGAACCGACGATCATGGTGACAGCGGTCTGACAATCGAGCGTCAACCCTCTCAACTCATTTTTGATTCCGTGATGTACTTACTAGTAACATAGGCCACTAGTTCGGAGTCGACCATCACATCTTTACGGTGCATACGAGTGCACCAGCACTAGCACTACTCCAGCGCACAGGTCTGCATACAAATTGGCACAACTCAGTTAACGCAAAGCAAGGCTCAACAGCGATCCTCTTTCAGTACTAGGTTTACTCTCCGCTACACCGTGCCTACACGACATGCAGAATTATGGACTCGCGACCCTAGAGCCACGCGAAATCGTCTCCAGTCTCACCGCAGTTCCTTCGAGCACAGCTTACTACTCTCTCACCGTACCCACGACAGAGGAGAAAGGCATTAAGGAGTTCTCGGCCGTGGAAGATGCTGACGTGGCTGGGATAGGGACATACTCTCGTGGAGTGGGATAACAAACCTGAAAGTGGGGAAGCCAGGATCGAGGGT
>KL198129.1:0-36421 GCA_000697705.1 Botryobasidium botryosum FD-172 SS1
ACTGCCTTTCGCACAGCCTTACACAGCATCAATAGTATTTCTGTACAGCTTTATTTATAACTACCACAGCATAATTCAGTGTTATAAATATATCAGCATAGGATTATATTTAGCTCTTCATGACTTATTACCATTAGTCACTTCATAGCATTTGTCACTACTGATCATGTGACTTATTCTTTGTCATCCTTGAGATTATCTTATCACTTATCTTATCTTAATCTAATCTCTAATCTAATCTCTTATTACATAATATAGTTGGATTGTAAAGTGTAAAGTAATTAATCGCAATACTAACAACCCCTTCCTGCTGCAGCCTATGAACTTTTTGCTGATGGCACTTCGTCGCCCGTTCGCTCGTTGCCCATCATGCGCTCAGGAGCCCACACCGACCACACTCTGACACATTCCCACCCGCGTGTCCTTTGACATTTGTACACCTTTTGCCCACATTTGCTGGTATCCCCGCTGTACTATATACGCGCCTATATTGCTCCATTTCACCCCGCTGTATCTCCTATCTGCGTATATACGAAATAAAAGATCAGGCTGTTTCTGCTAAATCCGAACCCAAAACTAAAATGCTCCCCATTGTGCTAAAGTACTAAAACTACTAAAACTACTAATCACTTGGGTGAAGGGACCCTACTCGGCCGAGTAGCTCACTAAACGACTAAAACTACTCGGCGAGTAGATTCCGGGGATCCTGATGACAAGCAACTCATAGTGCCCATAGTACTGGAGCATGTACTAGTAGACCCTGGTCTACCGCTCCGATGCTATGGCTGCTACAAACTGCTACTAAGCACTCTAGAGAGTCCTGTAGTACTTACAAACAACCTCTTGTTGCGACCACCCCAGACCTTTTTGCTGATGGAGGGAGTACAATGAAGAAGTCGCAAGGGAGACGCTTCTCAAAATTGACTCCTTCTGAAGCCTACAGGCTGCCTCAAGCGGGGCCAATTAGGTACAACCCCCACATGTAGAAGTTATCCTGAAGGGGGTGTTTCCAGGAGGACATCAGCAAAGAGGTTACAGGCTGTAGCAGGAAGGGGTTAATAGTGGCTTCTATAGACTGTTATAGGGCACCCAGTAGCAGCTCATAGTGCCCATAGCACTGCAGCATGTAGACCCCGGTTCACTGCTCCGGTGCTATGGCTGCTACAAAGTGCTACTGAGTGCTCTAGAGAGTCCTGTAGCACTCACTAACAACCCCTTTTTGCTACCACCCCAAACTTTTTTTGCATATGTAAATTACATGGCGGAAACAAGTACAACGCCCCTAGCTGCCGGGTTGCTGACCTGGTTCTCTGACTGGATTGCGGGGTAGGTGCCCTGGCGCGCGCTTTGGCAGGACCTGTTGTGAAACGGTGCTGGTTTTGCTTGCATTTCCTCCAAGTGTGCGCTGCATGGTGAGCAGCAGATACAGGCGTATGGCGCGATCGTCGGTACGAACTTGATGCAAACCACCCACCTTGATCTCGTAGCGAGATAAGGTTCGGCGCCTGACATAAGCCGGCAAAGACGTGGCATGAATCATGATGTAGATACAAACTTAGCTAATCCAAATCAGAGCCGGAAGACTTCGAATACACACTACACGTCGACACAAGTTGAAGTCCCATCGTTACCCGGCTCTCCTGCCGCTCCTTCCTCGTCTGCGCCCAGGTATGCGCTCGGCCATTGTTTTTGAAACGCTCGACCGCACTTAGCGTTCGTTCAATCTTCTCCTGCCACCGTATACTAAACTCCTCTCTAAATCCACCCATCCAGATAGCGTTCCCGTGCGGCAACCGTTCTTCAAGGAGACGCGCCATGGCCCCAAAGTCACAAAGTAGGTCCGTTAAAGAATATTTTAGCCCCTGTTTCTGTAACACAGATGTAAGTAATTATCAATACATTGTTTTTGTCTGAAATATTACTGACCACAATTTCGTCCTCATCGTTGTTCAGATCACCACTATCGCATTCCCCACCATCGCCATCTTCGTCCAGACAACGCCGCGCGGCAATCCGCGACTCTCGGCTGACACAACGCGACCTCGCTTGACCGCTCCAGAGGGTATCCAACCATTCTCCCCGGCTCCTTCGTGATCGTCGCCGTCCGAGATCGATCCATCATACTCATACAATCCAATGGGACAGCCCGCACGCCGAAGGTGTGGGTGACGATATAGCGGCATTGTGCGCCGGCGAATGACTTTGGCGAAGAAAGAAGGAGGTGGGGGAGGAACAGCTTGCACAAGGTGCTTGCAGATACAGTCATCAACACATCATTTATACACGCTGGTCATTTATACACCCCTCCCCTGCACTATTTCTTTCAATTGTTACCCCAAAAATTATCAGAATATAGAGCACTGTATGTAAATATTCCAGGCCAAACTTTTCACACATGGTCAATGCTTGAAAACCATAGAACATAGTGCTATATAGATGACATGATTTGCCTAAAAAGGCAACCCCCAAACCAATTTTGCTTTTCCTCAGAAACCACTTCATTCCATACCGAAAAGGTATGTTCAATATTCATTCTACACATACTAGAGAGCATAATAAGCACCTCAACATGTTATTTGGATGAATATTGATTGTGGTAGGTGCAATATATATTTGGTTGTATAGATGATGTGTTGATGACTGTATGGTGCGCATCGAGTTCTTGCATACCGTAATTACATTGCCACTTCTCACCCGACACTTCATATACAGTCCCACTTGTTTTTGCAACTGCCTTCTTCCGCCATGCCGTTTTGAAAGTAATTTGATACGCGGTGAGCTGCCTCGCACGCCCTATTCGATACGAGTCTTGAAGTGCCGGTGCTCGGGCCATATACACGGGAACGGCTTTGGTGCAGATGACAAACAAAGTGTGATCAAGGCGAGGCCGGTGCATGATATGCAGGTAATGGTGCTTTAGCTGTTTCCAATGATTCTCAACAGTCATAGTCGTGCGGAGCCGAGAGAGGAGAGGAGATGTGGACCGCGACCAGAGGAGCCAGCGGCTCGGTGAATACCACTGCGTCCACAGGTATGCCCAGACTTCCGCTAATCCGTTTCTTTTACAGTGCTCATACATTTCCCGGACAGCCGTTTCCCGGATCGCTGCAGCCGTGCAGGTTGTTCCCGAGCGTGTTGGAAAGATCGGATGGCGATAGTAGTGGTGGGTGAATATACGGAGTACTTCCGCACGATGAGATGCTGGGCAGAAGGTGTACCTTGGGTCTTTTGACCTCGCCTCGCCCTCTTCAAACTCCCAATCAGTTGCGTCCTCCTCATCAGTATCGTCCTGACTCCGCTCAATTTCTCTTTCAACCCTCTCAAATAGTTCACTATCGATCGAGGCCCCTCCACATCCCCGATCGTAGCACCACCAGCTTCAGTACTACCCTCGGGTGTGCTTGCACACACGTCGGGACCGTCATTAGGCAACACTGCTTGTGCGTCTTCCGCCCACAGCTCGGACTCGCTTGGATCGCTGTCCTTGCTGGCTTGGTCACCGATGTGGACCATCTTGCCCGCGACTCCATCAGCAAAAAGGTTTGGGGTGGTAGCAGCAAGGGGTTGTTAGTGAGTGCTACAGGACTCTCTAGAGCACTCAGTAGCAATTTGTAGCAGCCATAGCACCAGAGTGGTAGACCAGCGTCTACTTGCTACAGTGCTATGGGCACTATGAGCTGCTACTGGCTGCTCTATAGCAGTCTATAGGAGCCACTAACAACCCCTTCCTGCTACAGCCTGTAACCTTTTTGCTGATGTCTCCATAAGGCATCTTCATCTTGGACCGCGACTGTCCCTTCTGAGGCCTTAGGTGGGCGGACCACGATATGAGGGAGCGGTACTGAGGACGGCACGACATTCTAACAATTTGTATATCAATATTTTGCATGTGATCAATGCTGAGTACGATGCTCTTGTATGTACTCACGGGGGCAGACGATGGCCTCTGGGCCAGCGGCAAGAAATCGGTGTCAATGAAGCTGAATTCAGCCTTGACCCTGGCCGAGTTATAGGGCCCAGGTTGTCGTCTGAGGATGGCGAGTCGCTTTCTGACAGCACGAAGGCAATGCTAGAAGCAAAGCTGGTGCTTTGCATCGGGCCAGACTGTTTGGCAAGCGCCAATTTCGGCAAAGTCCTTGTCCGAAAGCGTGAACTTGGGGTCGAGTGTATACTGATCTCGGAAATGTTGGAGGAACTGTACAAGCAGGGATGTCTTTGAGTCAGGCTTGGATCTGCCGATCGACTTAATGAGGATATAGCCTAGTGGCATCCCTGAGCCATACGCTTCGCCAAGTAGCACGAAAATTTCGTGACCAGCACGGTTTGTGCCCCCTTTAATATAATAATGGGCTTCAGCTGTTCTGTCCAAATATTGAATCTAATATTGCACATACATGCTGAGTCGATTGCGACCTCGCGAATCTGGCCATCCCACTTCTCCAGCATAGCTGGGATTGAAAAGGCAATACTGTCGAGCCCCGATACAGCAAACGCCCATCTGTTTTTTACCATTTACGGCAGGTATTGCCTACTACAGGATGTGGCTATGCGTTTGTTGTAATTGAGCGTTTTGTTATCATCCCCAAAATGGAAGCTATTACCGAAAAAGACAAGCATTGCTTGTTACAGACAACACCCCACCATGCAGTTTTTCATGCATTTATCTCAGAGATATTGTATTTGGTATGATGAATTCGACTATGCTCTCAACGTTACTGCTTAGTCTGTAGAGCAAATGCGACCTGACACGGTGATATTCAACAAGTTGAAGGGGAATATAAGATCACGTGATACCGTTCATTATACTGGGGTCTTGTCTCTAGTCACTGCAGGGGGCCGTGAATCTTTTTGGCAGAAAGATGCAGAAAAGATAGTGATGATATGTCATATCTTTACTTTGCCTGTACTTTTAATCCATTCCAAGTAAATGATATGAAAATTTAGCAGAGTACATCCAAAAAGCCAATATTTGTCAGGATTTAGAGCCTTTCTCCTCTCCAAGAATGGCAAATATGGTGAAAAGATCAAAAAGCCATTAAAAACTTAAAATACATCCACACTCCTTTCACAAAACTGACAAAGATGGTGATGGGTCTCTTTATCCTTTCATGGTCTGTGTGGCTACCAGATTTATTAAAGATACAAAGTCATGGTGAATGTAAGTCCTTTGTACATATCCTGCTGAGATTTTGTATGATTTCCTTGGAATGGATGCAAAATACATCTGAGATAAGTATATGACATATTTTCACTCTCCTATTTGCATCTTTTCCAGGAAAATATACACACATACCCGCAGTGAGTTCGTTGTAGCCACCTATAGCTCCCAGAATCCGGACTACTGTAAGTGCGGTGGTCGACCCCGACTACCGGACCTCTGGAGGTCTTTTATCTTCGTTTTTTGTTACCCTGCGGATCTGCCCCCGGGTAGGACTACGAAAATGGTAATCTACCCGCGCGACGCTGTCAAGTCAACCGTCTACTTACATAAGCCCGCTGCTGTGCTCTTCCGACTCAACGCCATGGGCTGTGAAATAGCCACAAGTGCCGTTAACTGTGAAGTCTGAACGCGGACCGTTGTATTTATGGAGGAGTGACTATTTTTCAAATGACTCGAATAAAAATACAGTATTATTCATCACCCCTTGGCCCTCATCACTGAGAGATTCTGTATCATCAGTATCATTGTCTGGCTGTTCGGAATCCGGTATATCCACCCCCTCCCCACGATATCGCTTCCTAACAGGCTCCGGAGGGGTTTTCTGATCAACATGTACACCGGGCCCTATTGATCCTTCATATCCGGGCATAGACTCTAAGCGATTGATATTAGACAGGCGAAGTCGATCATGCACTCGAACAAGGAGAGAGCGTCGGCGTGCAAGCTTGTCGCCCAGAGGGTTTAGCTCTCTACGAAGCTCTTGAATCATGCCATCCAAATGCTTCTCTTCGTCAAATATCCACGTTTGTAGGCGGCAAGCTTCGACCCCAACTCGAACGATCTCTTCTCGTGCGCGTAGTGTTCCTTGCCACGATGTAATCGCTTTTCGGATGAGCGGCTTGGACCACTGAGCGCTGCGAATATCGGTTCGGCACTCGCGAAGAATGTCGAAGTCGCTTAGAAATGCAATGTTGATGAGAGCTTTAAAGCCGAGATTGGTCTTTCGAAGCCCCAATGATATGGCCGATTTGTTGTAAGCGGCGAGGGCGGTCCGTATTGCTTTGCTCCGCTCTTGTAGCCCCTTTGAAATCTGTATGCGCAGCTTATATCCTTATATAGGATCGCAAAAAGAAGTCAGTTTTAGCTCAAAATCTGTGAAAGTGCGTGGGGCATACCTGTAGCACGCATTGTTGATTTCTCGAGCTCGAACAGGCGCTGTACCATGAGTCTTTCAAGGTTGTCTAACGCCTTCCGATAGGCATGCTCGCGGGACTTCTTCAGAGCTTCCTGGTATGCCTCGTCATTTTCAGCCCATCTCTGCTCGATAGAGAGCCTTGCCTCTACCGCCTCCACCTTTTTTTCTGCTCGTTGAACTTTTGCGTAGATTTGCTCCCACGTACTTAGCGTTTTCTTTGCCTTCCGTGGTTTGCCGCTGGGGGCATTTGGTAGTTTGCCGCTGGGAATATTTGGTGGTTTGCCACTGGAAATATTTGCGGTATCGACCCTCAAGAACTCGCGTGGTGTTGCCTGGAGCTCGTGCCTGCACAGAATATCCATCTGGATGAATGAAATGGATATGAATAGGTCACAAATCATGCTCACTCAGCCAACCAGAATTCATTGAGAGCCTTTAAATACTCGATTTGATCGAGCTCTGATTGTGGGCGCTTCTTCAACGATTTGAGATATCGGTATTCTTGTCCTTGCAACTCCAATAGTGCGTCTCCATCAAGTTGATACTTTTGCAAGCCGTATGCCACAATGCGATGGTTCTTTCTGATGGTCTTGACCGCTGCAGTGTGTTTTGTGATTAAGAAATCCCCTGAAGCACAGAAATCATGAGGTGGTGTGCGTGCTTCAAGGTGTGCATATTACGCACCAAGGTTACTGTATTTTTCAAAATCCCAGGTACGGAAGTGCGTCGATCGCCTCCATCCGATGGTATGCGACGCATGTCTGGTAGATGGCGCAAGGTGATTAGAAGCGGAGAAAACCCGTTCGCACCCCTCAAAATCTTCATATCCACAGCCCTCGATATTCCGGGGGTGAAACTCCAGCTGACATGCCCGATTATGTGCATACCCGTGGAATGCGCCAACGAGACAGCGCAGCCCCTGCTCTTTTACTGCCTGCCCTAGGCTAGAGTTCCGAAGCGTTGCACAGAATGCGCAAGCGATGTCGTAGCCTAGGCACACTCTGCACTTGCACTTGCGCAGCACAGTATCTGTAATGGCGAGAGGGTATTTAGCACTTTAATGAAGAATTCAAGGGTCAGCTATACACATCAATAAAAAGCTTGCGTAGTGAATGTACAGCTCCCCGCTTTGTCGCACGTTACAGGCCGTAACAATTAAGCCATGCCTACACGCGCAGACAGATACACCACTTTCAGAGAAGGCCTTCCACATGCCTTTGGTGTTCGCTGGGTTCGCGTTATGCCATCGGTCGGTACATTCTGTACACTCATCACCGGTGGGTTCGCCAGCTCCGGTTTCGGGTTGACCGTCGTCTGCCTCCCCAGACTGATTCTGCACTGCAGTGCCCGGCACGTCGGCTCCATGGAGGTCGTCGCCGATAGGGGTGTTACCAACAGTAGTGCCGCCAACGAGGGTGTCGTCCACAGTAGTATCGCCAGTGGGGGTCAGGGGGACAGTGGCATCGCCAACAGGGGTAGCATTCTCAGCAATAGTGTCATCGGTTTCTTGATCTTCATCCTCGTCATACGCAGCCGAGGTTGTTTTCTTTCCCTTCTTTGTCCGAGGCTTCACTTCATCCTTAAATTTGTCAACATACTCATCAGAAAGGAAGTAGGTCGAGTGGAAAATACGCTTGTCGGCCAGGCCAGCATTGGCGAACCGTTTCAAGGAATTGTTGCCGTCCATCGTAAGGAGGCGGAACAGGTCAAAGTGAGGCTCGCCTTGACACTGCACATGGCATTCCACACTTAGCCGCAGCAAAGCAGAATGGCTGTGATCAACGTACCTGATAGCTGCAGCACGGACATGAATATTGAAGCCGCCAATCATCATTGCGGCCCAAGAATTTGAGTAATCGCTGGTCGTAGGGCATGTCTGCGATTACTTGTATTCGTCAAATACTTCCGTGAATACACTAGTAGCCAGACCCTGAATACCGGGCTTCGCGAAACCGGGTATCCAAATCGGATCCGAATAACGAGTCGCGAGTAGTGTATTCGGCATTCCCCCTAAAGATATTCGTGAATACTGGTATTCGCGAATACGGGCTCATATTCGCGAGGCCACCAGGTGAAGTTTCATAATCGCGTCTGCCTCACACCCTGCCATCTCTCAGATCTCACCACCCGCTCTCGCGGCTCGCCTTCACTCCCGTATCCCATCTTCACTCTCGCACCTCCCGCTCTCTCCATTCACACTCGTTGATCGTTGACGCAGCTCTCAACGTCCCTTGTGCATATCCCGTAAGCCCCCTTTTTTACTTTTATTTTCACGGTTCGCATATCCCATTTGCGTTCTCGCAGCTCACGCTTTCTGTTCTCACAGCCATCGTTTGCGTTCTTGTGGCTCCCGTATCGGTTCAGCCTCGCGTGTCGCGTCTTCGTTCTTCTAGCTCCCGCCTCGCTCTCATGGCACACGTCTCTCGCCATCTGTCCTCGCGGCTCGCGGCTCACAGCTCCCACACTCGTGGCTTCGATTCTCCTCTTGCATCCTCCGGGATTCCCGACCCCCATTCTCGTTGTCGCGGCTCCCACAGGCTCCCACTTGCGTCTCCCATATTCGCCACCCCAAGTCCCGTCTCCCGTTTTCACGACTGATAACACCCGTTCTCGCGGCGCCCGGTCCCCATTTCCCGTTCTCGCGGCTCACAACTCCCAGCCGTGCGACTCGCGCTTCCCCTTCTCGCGACTGCTCTCGGAGCTCGCGATTTAGAATTCCCGTCACTTGCTCACTCGCTCCATTTTCCACTCTGTCTCGTAGCTTTCATTCTTGCAACCCCCTCCTATCTAGCATCAGCATCTCTGCCTCGCGACTCCCATTCTCGTTGCCCGTTCTCACGGCTCTCACTATCCGTTCACGCGAGTCGCATTGCCTGTTCCCACAACTGTCATTCCCGCGACTTTGTCCTCACTTCCCGCCTTCACTCGCACCACCGTTCCCGCGGCCCCTCTCACGGCTTTCTCTCGCGGCCACCATTCTTTCTGTTCTCGCCCTCGCCGCTGCAGCTCTCGTACGGCCTCTTCATCGTACCTCTTGTTCTTGCCGCCTCTATTCTCGCGGCTCCCGCCCGCGTCTCCCTCTCTCTCAATCGTCCTTCATTCACTTGCCTCTCTTGTACTTATATACTTTGCAAACCTCCCTTCTCATTGACCTTCTGTCTGTATATACCTAAATCATCACAAAATATATCATAATTTGGACTATCTAAAAACCTGTGTGATCCATGAGCAAAATAAAATAATAATATATAAGAGACTAGTACTGAGTGGTGAATCCGTGCCATCGCAGCCACATAGGACTCTGTGGCCAGCACATAAGTATTCGCGAATATGCAATATCCGCGAATACTGGACCCTTGAGTCTGTGTATCCGTGAATACAAAGTATTCACAAATACCATGGATCATGAATACAGTAGTTGTGAATATTATTTTCATATGAATACAAATACAGATACATATATTCACAAATACTGGTGGATATTTTGGAGTCATGAATATGAATATGTAATCTTGTCATGCCCTAGTTGTCATACACAGGTAGGAGATTCTCGGTGACCCAGTTGATGCGCTCTGGAGAATCATGACTATCATTGATAACTGTTGTATTAGCTCAAAAAAGAGAGAGCATACGTCGTTTGAATTTTCTTCTGTCATCTTCTCGCTCTGGCTGCCTTTTCGCTATTGCAGCTGGAGTGAGGAGACTTCTATTTGATGATAGTAGTGTTCGAATGGAGCTTGCGGTGGGTTGAGTGACTCGGACACCTTTCTTCTTTGTGTACTGGGGCATGGGCACCTATGGGATAAGGCGGCAAATCGAAGTAGTGGAAATGCCAGACCCAGTTGTTTGGCCCGAGGCATTTGTTTGGCCCGAGACGCGACGTGTCTCGGGCCAAACATTGGACGCGTCCGAAACTCGATGCGCGTCCAAGTCCACATCCCACATCAACAGAACCTCATAGGAGGTGATTTTTCATGGTGGAACTATCCTATAATATGCTTGGAAAAATCCCTGCAAAAATTGATAGCCAGCTTGCCTTCGCTCAAACTGGAACCACCAATATGAGTAAGACTTTGTGAGAACTGTAAGCACTCCGAAGGTACGCTTACATGAAATATAATTCTGTGAGCGGATAAGGCAGGTCCTGGTCTTATACGCCCTTGCTATCATCTTCAATCTATCCCGAGTCTCCTCCAATCAACTCCTGATTTATTTTCTTGGTGGGGCCAGTTACGCGCATGCGGGGGAGTGAGTCCAAGCCATCATCACAAATCACAACTTAATGCATGCCCCCCCGTCGATCGATATGACTCTGTGGGCTTATAATTGTGTGCGGTGGGCAATAGGGCAACAAAAGGCCTATGTAGCACAACATTTGTCGCAGAAGAATGGAGATATTGGTTAGATATCGGTTCAAAGTAGTTGGACTGCCAAGAAATAGGTAACACTACAACAATATGGTAAAGCTCTGATAGTACGATAGTCTAAAGTCCTTCTGGAAAGCCACAAGGTGAGGAGTAAGGATTCATATTGGGTGGTGGGGTGATAAAATTAAATGGCAGGGGAGGTAGAGTGCCAATTGTCGAGCCAAAAAAAATCAGGCGCATGTGTATCAGGAAAGTTTGAGATACCTGGATAGGAAGTAACACCAGAGAAGTGATTTGGCAGACTAGGTAGCAACTGGACTGGTGTATTCAAGGAAGCGGGGAGTCTTGAGCATAGAATATTTACACAGCAGACGGAGCAAACATACCATCGGACTCGCCCAAGCCTTCATCTTGATTGCTCTCTTCATCACCCGCAATGGATCCCTGCATGCTCTCTTCGCCATTCCCATGCCCTTCTCTGCATTCCATAATATCCGGAGCACCTGGAAGATAAGTGCTGCTGTTGCCGGCGAAGCCTTCATTGATGCGAGGAAGATTGGTGCTGCGATTGTTGCTAGAGCCATTGTTGACACGAGGGATGTGGTGTGGGCGATCGCTTGAATCGGTGCCATCGTCATCCTTACTGCGTTTCCGCTTCGTAGACACCCACTTAATCTTATCTTCCAAAAATCCATTCAGAACCCTCTTGACGTTCTTATCCCCGACATCAGAAAGCGATTTCCATGGAATATCTGATGGCCACCCGTCAAGCTTGACGCCGTACGATTCCATGAGTTCTGGCCAGTCCTTCTTATATGAGACTTTGGCCTTCATGTTACCGGAAACCTCGCCTAGGTAGGTCATAAATTAGCACACGCCAGGCATTCGAGAATAAGCAAAGTGTACATACACAATTTCTTGGTCATGATTGCGCGCGCATCAACCTTCCTCTGATTGCAACCTCGATGTCCCTTTGGATAAGCTAAGATTCACGATATAGTGAGAAAAACAAGCAGCCAATATTAATGAAAACAGGGAGACGCACGAGTATCTTTCTCACCAAGCGTGATGTACGCGACTAGCTTGTTGACAAGCTTTGGGCCATCCATTCCAACCACGCAATTTACAAACTCGTCGCCTTTCTTCGATGCAGCAAACATAGGCGTGACATGTTCATTCTCCTCGCCAGGGACCACAGCAAGTAGCCATTCGACTCCGGTGCGTGCGGTGAGATGTATAAGCTACAGAGCACATGGGATTTAGCGTAATAGCACTTAGTAATCGGGCAATCAAGATCGAGTGATTGAGTAGTCGAGCGATTATCATTAAACTTACCTCGTCTTCAAGAGCATGAACGGTACAGCTTGAATCAGCTTGGATTTCACGGACATCGAGTTTCTTTTTGGAGTGTTCAGCAGTGATTTTGCCTTTCTTTTTCTCCATAGCCGCCTCTCGATCTTCTACGTCAAGTCCGCCCGCGTTGATAGTGTCCAGAATCTCTCTAGCAGCGATTTGAACCTCTTGCTGAGATGCCGGAACGCCGCCATTTGCTTGGAACAGAGGAGAGCTCGCAATTCGTCCTAATACGCGCACAATAAAATATTGAACATAAGCTCACCTTCAGCAAGCTCTTCGCTTGCGATAGATTGAGCAGCATGCTATCGGTTTGGCCCTCGTCTTTGGCGGAGCAGGTGGCCATTTACGTGCACCTGGGTCTCGAGCCACTCTTTACTCTGTCGGTATGTATCTGCGATTGCCGAGATCTCCTGGTCAATGTATGCAAGTAGAGTTGCAAGCCTCGCTCGCATTTCCGCATCAGCCTTCGCATTCTTGCTTTTGCGTTCGCGGACATCTGCCTTCGAAGGATTTGGCCTAGGGCGTGAGCTCGAGACGCCAGTATATGTGGTCATAGCGCACAAGGATGGTGAGGGATGTTCGCAACATCCGGCAAACATCCGTGTCACGTACGGCAAGAGCGTTGATCGCCTTGCGAAGCCGCCTGTCATAAGGCGCACGGACCCATGACCGCGCGTCCCTTCACCAACATCCATGCACCATCGTCGTCTGCGTAGCCAGACCCGCCCCGCTTTCAATATGCGTGTTCAGAGCCAGGTTTCCACTTCCACCAATTTAATCTTGCTGCTGATACTGAGGCCGTTTGCGAGCCTACGCCGCTGCCACTCACCTTCTCTGCTATGGACAACATCGCTTGGGCCGCCATCGCTACCAAGTCGCTTCCAGATCGGCCCGATATATTCTTCACAACGCCAGCATACAGGCTCACTCGCCACAGCAGGTGTAATAGCGATGGGGACAGCCGAGAGGAGCGAGTATTCCATCCCTCGTTCATCTTCAATGCTCGGTCTCGAACGAGTCGCGAAAGCGACGGCATCAAGGCCCTATACGATTTAGTAAGTCATGTACCAGAATTTCACTTATATCAATGTTCATTCCATTTGCGTATAGGCTGCCTATGTCGAAAGGACAACTGGTGTCGTGATACACATGAATATCATGCGCCCCGAGGCTGACCCTTCGGGTATTACGCCGCTCGCTCGTCACTATCGCGGAAGGCTACTGAAAAACCGTGGCAACCACTACGGCCCAGCATTGGATGAAATCGAAGCGATCTTTGATCATTCAATTGCCGTGCCTTTGAGGTCGTGGTACTACGAGCGACTTGAGATGGCGGGCGAGGTTGGCGAGGTTGGTAAGGCTCGGAAAGCAGCGCAGACAGGCCATGCGGGGCAGGCAGGCCAAGGGGGGCGGGTGGACGATCCGATATGTCAGGCGGAGTATCCGGCGGGCAGGCAGTGTTTAGCGGCTCTATGGGAAGCGGGGGGAAAGATTGAGGCCGTTGAGGAAGGTGATCGCGCGCTGCAGCTCCCTGGAGCGTCAGAGGGGGTCAAGGATACCAGCACCACGCACGGGGAGCCAATCGCGCGCGCAATCTCGGCCCCTCCACCGCGTGCAGTGCACGTTCTCCCCGATTCTATCCTCGTCTACCTTACGAGAAACAACCTCCCCCATGGTATCGATACTCTATGCGATATCGAGCTCATTTTCTTCGATCGACCTCGCCAGGAATGGACTACGGCCTTGCAGGACGTTGCTGGAATCAGCTCACAACACGCAAAGCACATCCATCTTCTGTACTCACGACGATATCCCCTCGAACCCCGCGCTCCCGTGGTATCAAGCGCTCTCGCTGAGCAGCGGAACAGCACGATCGCAGAGCTCGACGAAGCTCTCGAGTCACTCGTGCGAGAGCTTGAGTTGGAACTCACGCCAGAGTTGCACTCGTCGGCGGCGGGAGGGTCAGCGTGAAAATACTCCCATGGACCAGGATTGGATCTCGACTCGTTGAAATCTCGACTCCCGGCGCTGAGGGGCGTGATCAAAAAGCTTTGCGACTGAATGTAGTGCCACTGGCGATTGCATTATCCTTGTTGCTGTATCTAATTTTCTTGGCCTGAAGCACAAAAGTGCTTTGTTTTATATCAATACATTCCCCACTGTTCAAAAACACGTACTTCGCCGCCAGAGAAAACATAAACGCGAATCGGTCGGGTTTACTGCATAAGCTGAACAGCGGCCTCCTGGCACCAAACGGTGAGCTTACATAAGTACACAGCTGACTTGACGGCATCGCGCGGGTAGATTACCATTTTCGTAGTCCTACCCGGGGGCAGATCCGCAGGGTAACAAAAAACGAAGATAAAAGACCTCCAGAGGTCCGGTAGTCGGGGTCGACCACCGCACTTACAGTAGTCCGGATTCTGGGAACTATAGGTGGACAAAAGCTCATCATCGTCAAACGTCCATCTCGATCGCGCCAAGCTATGCCATAGCTGATCTACAGATTTGCGACTAAATATAGGGTCTGGATAGCGTGCAAGTACATCGTTCCAGACCTATGATAATTCAATAACATTAGCTCTAGGGTCATTTCAATTGCGATAGCTCGCGAGCAAACCTGGGAAGGTGTCTTGTCCAGTGAGTTCTCAACTAATTCTTGTACGTCTTCGGGTAGGGAGATGCGGCAATATGGAATGTGATTTTCTTGGTGGACAACTGCAATATCTGCAAAATGCAAGGCCTCTTCACTAACTCCAATTGTGAGTCCACCTTGACAGCTGAATGTTGCCATTTTCCGTCGATCTCGTTGCTTCTTACGGTCTTCAACATTTTTGAATTTCTTTTGACGACGGCAATCTTGAGCACAGGTATAACTAAATGAGACCCTTCCTGGAGCGGATTTAGGGTCCGTTCGGCAGGAGACCAAGACCACGATTTCTCAATCTTTTCGCTCTTTATGGGAATATTTGTAAGCTTTTCTTTACAAATACTGATCCAAATTAGTTCAAATTCCTATATATAGGCAGAAAGATCGAGATTTCGTGATCTTGGTCTCCTGCCGAACGGACCCTTAATTGCTGTCTTTTTGTGGTAACTGTTAGGGTCCAATAAGCATTGGGAATACAGGGTTAAACAAGCCAAAAGAAAATTCAACCCATTTGAATTTATAACCAAGTGGCAAGGACAGGACCCAGAATAATTCATGTAAATGCCGTAGGCTGTACCGGACAGAAACCTTGAGCCTGGGGGCTTGGGGCCGTGGGCCGTACCGGACAGGACCTTCCAAAAGTGGTAATCTCTAGAGGTCTGGGACCTTGGGGTCGCTGGCGGTTCCCGGACGTCTGGGGGCGACGGTCGGCGATGCCGTGTCTGGTACCGGACAATTTTCGTGTGTGGGCTGGCGGGGCGCTGGTGTGGTGAAAACGGTACACTCACCCCCCTCGGGGATACCCGGCCAGAGACCCCGGATGAGATGTCCAAACAAAGGTGTGGACGCGCTGGCCAAGCATGTGCGACTCACCACCGCCGGAAGCAAACACAACGCGTCGTCGTCATCGCCGCCGCCGTTGCCCAAAGGGTCTTCGTCGCCGTTGGTAGCGACAACGAGGCAGTTTGAAAAGACTGCCGACAATTTTTTGTACCAGCACATTTTTTTTTAGCTTGTGTGACCGTCACTGTAGTCTATCTTACTACCATGTAAATCATCTAGATTTTGAGCAAATGAAATAAGATCATGTTTGAGAGTAATCCAGGAATAACTTCACGACGTCCTCGTGTATTGGCTTGAGCACTTGTTGAATATTACTGGGACTTCGTATAAGCACCCTAGTAACCCCAGAATGAAGCAAAAAGGTGGAGAAATCATTGAGTTATGGGGGGAACACAAGGGAAATATACGCTCAACTACTTCTGCGCATTGTGCAGCAACCATTTGGTATATAAGAAACCGGCTGGGTGGACGTATTCCTGACATATATTAGTAATTTTGAGAAGGAGAAAGAGAAGAAAATTCCACAATTTCATTGAGGGAGACATAAATCTCGATGCTGCACATGTGCTGAGTGTATTTTGGGCACTGCCCCCTCAGATGAGAATATTTATGTAAACAGATTTCACGAGCATGTAGAGGGTCAAATTGTAGACATCCTATATTAAGGTTTGAGTGAAATCGAGTGTGATATGCTTGCGTAGTTGTGGATTCGGTCAGAGGTGCAGTCGGAGATGTTTGCTATTCTAATAGCTACAGTGCATAGCTCCATTTCCAACTGAATTCACAACCGCGCAAGCAGATCACGTCCAATTTCACTCAGAACTTAATATAGGATGTCTATAATTTGTCCCTCTACATGCTCATGAAATCCGTTTACATAAATATTCTCATCTGAGGGGGCAGTGCCCAAAATACACTCAGCACATGTGCAGCATCGAGATTTATGTCTCCCTCAATGAAATTGTGGAATTTTCTTCTCTTTCTCCTTCTCAAAATTACTAATATATGTCAGGAATACGTCCACCCAGCCGGTTTCTTATATACCAAATGGTTGCTGCACAATGCGCAGAAGTAGTTGAGCGTATATTTCCCTTGTGTTCCCCCCATAACTCAATGATTTCTCCACCTTTTTGCTTCATTATGGGGTTCCTGAGGTGCTCAATTATAGTCCCAAGAATATTTGATAGGTGCTCAAGCTGATGCGCGAGGTCGTCGCGAAGTTTTCTTGGATTACTCTCAAACATGACTATTATTGGACTAGTTTTATCTGCTCAAGCTTTGGATGATTGACATAGTAATACAATGTTTTATCACTATTAGTCAAGCAATCCAGTAAAATATACTCGTAAAAAAACTATTGGTTTTTGTTGAAGATGCCTTGCCGTCGCTGCCGACGGCGACGAAGATCCCTTGGGCAACGGCGGCGGCGACGACGACGCGTTGTGTTTGCTTCCGGCAGTGGTGAGTCGCATGTGTTTGGCCAGCGCGTCCGCACCTTTGGTTTTTGTTTGGACATCTCATCCGGGGTCTCTGGCCGGGTATCCCCGAGGGGGGTGAGTGTACCGTATACTCGCTGGTGTGTGACTAGTACTGGCGCAAAGCTGGCTGAAAAAGGAAAATCTGCCTCAGGCGGGCCCTTATGCCATAGGCAGTACCGGGCAAAAGAGGGGGTCTATCGAGGCTGATCCCAGTACCGGACCAGCCAAGTTTAGGACTTTACCGGACACTTACCTATAAGGCGCAGGGCGGACCGGATACGGCCTCCATGCGGATTCATCTGGGTCCTCCAAGGACCTCATACATGCGCTCAGCCAGTAATGTTGCGATAGCTTTCCCACTAGACCTATCAGAGAGGCCGTCCGTAGACACTCGTGCTTCTAAATTGCACACGCCCAGAATCCCAGCGGCACACTCCGAGAGGGCACTAAAAAAGCTATCACTATTAATAATAGGCAGCTGAGACTCCATGAGTTCCTTTTTTTGTTGTCGCTGGGCTCTATCGCGACTACTGCACTCGTGACAAATTGATGCGGGCATCGAGTTCTTTCCAGGGCCTCGAGTCCTTGAGGGAAACAAAGCCGCCGGTTTTTTATGGTGGCATCTGCCACACAAGAACACGTTGTCGGCCGGGAGGTCAGGGTTGACACTGTCGAGATCGGTGCCCGAGGCGACAGGAAGAGCAGGGTCGACGGACTGCATTGAGAAGTGAGGGAGACGAATATGGATGATACAAACAATGAAAGCGCGGCGCAGCTCATTCGGAGCTCGAAATGCAGCTTATGTCAGGCGCCGAACCTTATCTCGCTACGAGATCAAGGTGTGTAAGACAGTGATGTGCAGGCACTGGCATTTTGGTGCCGGGCCGGTGCCATTTGGCTCCTTACGTAAGTGGCACTGGCCCTGGCACTTCGCCTCGCCCGAGTGCCAGGTGGCTCGTGCATAGTGTTGCCGCCGAGGCGAAGTAACCTCGACGTAACTTCGCCTCGCTTCGAATATTGTGGAAGGTTCGAGGCGAGGCGAGGCGAGGCAAGAACATCGAGGCACCTCGAGGCGGATTACATAATATTACGTAACTTGCACATCCTCGTTCGCTCACTAGTCAGCCCGCGATCCATCTCTTTCTCCGCGAACCACCAACTCGCACACATCCCCATCCTCTCTCTACGTTCTGAGAAACAGTCTCTATGGCCCATCGCGTCTGCACATGCTTAGATCCTCCAAATTGCGGGTGTGGTAATGAGCAGCCGCCAATAATACCTGCACCTTTTCCGAACTTGAATTCTGCGTCAATGGTCCCCTTTCCTGCCGACGTCGCACCTGTATCGTCTCCCATTCCTCCCGGTCCTTATCGCTGGGAGAATGCACCAATATACGATCAGCTAGGCTATCCATTAATCAACCCAAGCACGAACTATTACTACTACCCTATGTTTCCGACGCGCATGCCACAATTACCTACTGCTACTGACGCTGCAATTGCTGCTTCTGAGAAGACTACGCCAAAAAGGAAGGCAGATAAAGAGACTCCCACTGCCTCCAAGCGGCCGCGGAGAACACGAGCCGCGCTCTCAGAACTGTCAACAAATTCTGCTGGTGGTGGTCCGGGTGCCTCTGCACCTCAGCCTGCTGTTCACGGAGTCAGTCCACCCACAGTCTCCGTGTCAGCTAGTGCCGAAAGTGCAGATCAACCAGGCCACATCACGGCACTACCTCTCCCACAATATCGACAAATCCGGGTGTCATGCAAGCCGATGGAAGCAAAGGCCATAGCGACAGACGTTTGGTACTTTCTCCGGGCATTAGATACCGATGCTCCACCAAATGAAAGACCTTGCGACGAGCCAATACTCACTAAATGGCCAAAATCATTATTTGTCGGTTGCAAACTCTGCATGTATGTCCGGTTTTCTAATCGCGCTTCGGAGAGTCAGATAGTGATATAATTATGAAATAATAGGCCATCATGGAAAACCTGGGCCAATCGTGATGGGATGACACCGACGTACCGTTATCACCTATTATCCAAGCACGAAAGTATTTACAAAGCTGTTTGTCGAGCCGAAAACCTAAAGTATGGAGGTGCGGGCCAAAGCCTCAGCACTGGTAGTAGCGGAGGCGAGCGTATTCCATTTTCTTTGGATGGATTTGTGGCACGGTTGGTCCAATGGGTGGTTGTTGATGATCAGGTATCATTGGCTTTCTATCAAGCTCAACAGCCGCTTATTTTGGCGACATTAAACTAGTCCATCAATGTCGTTGAATGCGATGAATTTCGCGAACTTCTTCTCTTCATCAGCAATGAGCTTCAAAACACCGATATCCCACATCGCACAAAGTTAAGTGAGCTGATCCTTCAGATATCATCACGAGTACGGTGCGCTGGTGAGTGATCTCAAGGTAAGTTTGTTTTTGCGGCTGTGCCACTGTGTTCTCAAGCTAATGCAGCAATTTTCTAGACTGCTCTCGGCCGAGTGTCATTCACGGCGGATTTATGGAGTGACGAAAATAATTTAGCTGCATTCATGGCGTTAACGGGCCATTACTGTGCAAAGGAGGAGAACGGCCAGCTTGTTATCCGCTCTAGGTTGATTGCCTTTCGAAATGTTACTTCCGGGCACTCGGGAGCAGAGCTCGGTGGATTAATTCTTGATATCCTCAAGCGCGCGGAGATCCTTCACAATGTATGTAGCTTTCAAAGGGACATTTTGCTGTGGATTTTAAATCTGATACTTGATTGTTTAGCTCGGAGAATTCACACTCGATAATGCGTTTAACAATAACACTCTAATGGAGTATTTAGAGCTAAGGTTGAGAGAACTCAATATTCCATTTGACTGCCATGGTAACAGGATACGGTACACAACTCTAATCGCATTCGCTGTTGGGACAATACTGACAAAGTCCGTGTTAGGTGCTTCCCGCATGTTGTGAATATAGGCGTCCAGAAGACGCTTGACTCCATTCCGGGTTGTGCAGATTATGTGTAAGTCTGTTTTCATTGATTGTGATGCTATCATATACCTAAAATATCATTTCAGCACCAATTCTGATTATGCAAGTGCACTCCGACGGGATCCTGTGAAAATCTGCCGTGGCTTGGTTGCAGCATGCCGAGCATCTGGCCAACGTCGACGTGAGTTAAGGGCTGTTATTGAAGACGGGAATCGACGTGGGGACTGGAAAAATACCTTGAGGGTTCTTCAGCTGCTGACAGATAGTGCCACGAGATGGGATTCGACATTCAACATGATGGATCGAATCCTTGAGCTCTACCCAGTGAGTAACTTCATTAATTAAATACACATCCTTCTAATTGGCCATCTTTTTCCAGGCCATAGATTCTTTCCTCTCAAAGCCTAACAACCGCAAGGAACTGAGTGAATACTTGCTCAGCGATGTCGAGCAATCTGTACTTCTGGACGTCTACCAAATATTTGAGGTACCTCATGCGACACAGCAACTTCTCTCAGCTGAGAAGACCCCGACGCTTTCATTGGCACTTCCAGCATATGAACTATTGATAGATCACTGGAGGAATCTCAAGGGTGTTCTTCCAGAGCTCGCACCCGCCATTCAAGCCGGCCTTGATAAATTTGATGAATATGTTACACTATCGAGGCGTGCCAAAGTTTATGCCTTGGCACTGAGTTTGTAATTTACCTTTACTGTCTTGAATTAATCTTGATGACGCACCAATTATTTTCAGTTATTAGTCCTACAATGAAGTTCAAGTGGATGGAAGGGCACTGGAGTGTGGATGAGTGTGCCCAAGCGAAGCAATGGTTATGAGATGCAGTATGTACCCTCGGTGCCTCTCTTGCGAGTCAATTGGCAATAATGAGTATTAACATAATACTTTAGATGCTTGAACACCAGATCGCTATGCGACCTAGCAATGCTGCGCTCGCAACACCCAAGACTTCCGATTGTGATCACCCTATAGCTACTACCTCCAAAGCAGCACGAGCCCAAGGGAGTGGTCTCTCACGGCTTCGAAATCTAGTAACAACAAGCCGGCGATCAAAGCTTGCGCAAGTATCAGAAGACATGGCGTTGCCCAACAAGCAATCAACACATGGTGATAGCCAAGACCCACAGCCAGAAAAAATCCTGAATGACGAAGCCCAGGAAAGAGCTGCGCAGGAGAGGGATTGTATACTCGTTGACCAAGAAATTCTAAGATATTCCCATGATGGCATCTTAGATGAAGACGAGCACAGCGACTTTGATTTGCTTCGGTTCTGGCAGGTAAATCCACAGTAAAGTACTTATACATCTCTTATCAGCGTACTCACAACTTGCTTGCAAAAAAGGCACATGCGCAAACATACCCCATACTGTATAAGATCGCGCTTGATGTACTCCCAATCCAAGCATCAGCGGTCTCATGTGAGAGGATTTTCTCCTCAAGCAAAGAAACCTGCACCACTCGACGCAATAGGCTTTCACCCCTAATGATCGAGGCCTTGCAAATGCTGAAATTTGCATTCAAGCAGGACCGGCTTGATTTTACAGAGGGTTGGACTGCGACTGAAAAGGAGTTTGGAGTGGGGTTTGGTGACGAAGAATTGAGCTCAGACATATCGCTAGCACAGCTACGAGAGCTTATCTCCAGTGGGAAAATCCAAGAGCTTCAGGATACCGTTGCGAAAATTAGTGTCCTTGTAGAGTAATCTAATTGATACATATCTGTCCATATTAGAAGGTGGTTGGAAGAGGCTTGATGTGCGACGCTCGAAAGCCAGAGAGCTGGTATGCGCACAAGAACGGTAAAGTAAGCAGATGTGATTGGGTCCGATGGATTACTCAGAAATTGCGTCAGCCTCGAAGTCACCTCGATGTAGAACCTCAGGTGACCTCGACCTCGACCCAATTGCCGAAGTTGCACCTCGCTTCGCCTTGCCTCGCCTCGCGACAACACTACTCGTGCAGTTATATGATTACATAAGGGGCCCTGGTGACACGGGAGTCCTTGTACTCCGCCCATCGTTTCTTAACTAAATGTGAATCTGATGACAATTCCACGCCAGATCTCAATAACCAGTAGCCCTCAAGCCTCCAGCACTGTCTCCTTGACAAACCTATGAGTTCAAGAGCACATGAGCTATCATATCTGAGCACCCTTAGCATTGGAGCACCACTGGCAACTGCTGGGATGCTGAATTTAGCTATCTCTCCCGATATCTACCACACATAGTCATCGTGCCGTATGGACCGCCTTCTCTTTTGCTGAGCGACCGCCATGTCTCCAGGGGTCAAGGGCTCATTTTTTCTATGAAAAAACCACCGAGTCACATCAGATTAATCTTATATGCTGGTGTTTAGATTGCACTACAGCCGAAATCCGCAAGGAAAACAAGCATGATGCCTTTATGGGGGCACTATAGAATGTATTCGGGCAGATGCGTGCCTGGTACGTCTCAGCATGCGAGAATATCATCTACATATTTAGTAGCATTGGCATTTTGTGATATAACAAGCCGGTGCCAACCTATTGCGGGTAGGCTCAAGACACCCCACAACCGTCCATCGACATGCACCAGGGCTTTATTGGTGAGGCAAAGGACGGCGAGCGCAAGGCGACGTACGCGACGAGGATGACTAATCACTAGTTGTTGATATGCATGTACTCATTGCTTAATTAGGTCGCTTCGTCAGCTTGATTTCCAAGGTGGCACCTGGCACAGGCCAGGTGCCGGGGTTGAGTGCCAAGTCACGTGAAATGGCCTAGCACCGTGCGATGCCGGGTTTGCCCATCACTGGTGTAAGAGGCGCGGGCCGAGCCTCGGGCGAAGCCCGAGGAACGGCCCAAAGCCATCTTCCATAGGTTGTTTAGTTTTGTTTGTCTTTAGTTAGTTTCTGTTTCTGTTTACGCATGTACGTCACTCCAAAGCGCACGGGCCTTTGGCTTGTCCTTTGTAGTGACTTCCTTTGTCAATGTTTGTGTTTAGTCCGACGCTCCAGAGCTTGGAGCAAGCTTGGAGCGTCAGAATTCCCCCTCCTCGGAAATACTATCCTAGAACGGTCAACTGCCCGATCCCCGACCTTTCGACACTAACCCTTCCAAGCCGAATTCGACCCTGTCGGAGACTACTATCGCAGGTCGGGAAGTGCAAAATTTTTGCGATATTGTGAATATCTCGGCCACAACACAGCGAGACTTCGTAATCTTTGGTAATCCCATGTATTTTGGCCTTCCAATTCACCTCATGTAATAAAAATCACAGAAACCTCAAATTTTTCCTATGAGGACCGGGAAGTGCAAAACTTCCCCCGAGCACAGCCGCAGGATCGGTCATGTTTGCTTCCCAAATATGGATGGATCGTTTAAAAACTGCGTCAATTGGCTTAATTCGGAACCAATTCCCTTGCACAGCCGCAGTTTGCGCGACCCCCCGATGCGGATTCGCGACAGCGAGCGCACACCACGAGCAGGGGCATTTCTGAGTACACCAGCACGAAGGTGAGATGCTGGGCTTTCAGTGGGGCAAATATTTCCCCTTTTGCGCAAGAATTAGAGGAGAAAGTGTGCGGCCAAATAATGAGGACCGGGAAGTGCAAAATTTTGCACTTCCCGACCTGCGATAGTAGGCCTTGCCGAACTCCTACAAGGTGAGTGGTTTGCATTGGGTTTGCATCAAGTGAGATCCCTAGCCGACGATTGACTCAGATTGCCACCATATAAAAACAGTCGCCCTTCCCGCGCTATACGCGTGCAACGAACCATCATCATGCCACATAGGATTCTAGACTCTGACCCCAATGACAAGCGTGCACACCGCGGTTGGAACCACAAGTGCACAACGCAAAGCTTGCTGATTGTCGGTTTAAAGGACCAATTGCAAGTTGCAGTTCGCCGCCGCCAGGTCAGATTCGACACGATACCCGCCACTTTGGCTGCGAGGAAGAGGGCAGATACATGTAGGTCCCCCCGTGAATATTCGACGAGTCGCAAGAGCTGCAAGGCGATAATTTCAGGCCACCATTGCGGAGCGAACCTATGTTGCGGGTAGATGCAACGTTCTTTTTATTAAGTGCTGCAGACGTTCTCGCTCACTAGCTTACCTTGGTAGGGTATGGAAATCCTTTTAACAGGACTTTCGAGCGCTCCCAAGGGCTTCAAGTCCAGCAAATCTTGGAGTAATAATCACACGCTAGAGCGATCAAGTCCATCAATAATTGGATGCTCATGTTTGTTGCAATGAACGTAAGTCCCTCCTAATAATACTGCATCAAAAGTTATCTTAAGACACCTTTTTCAGTAGTTATGCTTCATACTTTCCGCAGAGACCTTCCCCGTCGAGAAGGTTCAATTTCTCCGGATTCTACTGAGCGCGTATTGAGGTGCTTGAGGAGATGGAGGGGAACAGGTCCCTTGTGTACGATGCACCAATCTTGTACTACAGCAGAATCTCTCCCCTCTCCACTTTTACGGTACGTGAGGACGACCAAATCAATCGGTTTGACGCTAGCGATTACGCACTTTTTGGCACTCTTCAAGCAGCCCAAGGCCGAGCATCTCCAGAGTGCCGCGATTGGGAATCAAGGTCATAATTGACCTGATTTTCTCCTTTGTATCATCTCACTATGTATCTAGTTACACATTAATAAATGCCAATTCTACGATCTAGACTGTAGTATGCAGCTGGCCATCAGCAAAAAAATCTCTGGGCCGTAGTTACATAATCATGCTATAAAGCACTCGAGTGAGTGCTATGAAGCACTATCCATAGAATCTGCATAGTGCCCATTATAGAACTCCATAGAGGACTAGCACTGATATAGGGTGCTACGACGAGCCCAGCTACATAATGCTATAGGATGCCACCAATCAAATTACATAGCTCTACTGAGTTTTAAGATATTTCAAAGACTATAGGGCTACAATATGGGCATACAGTGGCTACATAAGCCCCAAAGAGCATGTAAGTCAGATAAAGCACACCTTGCAAAACCATAGAGCAAAAAACAATTCCTAACTACCAAAATGAAAGGTGTAAGATAAAGAAATCATGTACAAATATAGAAATTTCAGGTGAGGCATATATGGGACAAAAGAAGCCTACACAAGCATAGTTATTTATGATAAACTCCAGAATACTCTTGCGGGTTGCATGCACATACTGGTATGTATTTTTTTTAGTTTCTCCGTCTGCTGCTAAAGCGTATGCAACAAGCATGCAATGAGCTCGGCACTCAAGCGCTCGAGGCGTTGTGGCGGATTGTAGATTACATAATCCACACCGCTGACTGAGACCCAAACTATGTCAAACAGCGTTTGCCACTTGAACGCGCCATCGATCCATCGCTCGCCCATCATGATCCCTCATCTACGATGTCCCGCGCGCGCACTAGTATTCCTAGCAACGACAGATGGCAACCAAACGAGGAGCTCAGCGTGGAATCAGCACCTAACCAGTCAAACAAACAAACAAACTGAATTTCGGATAGCAAGCGACCAAACAGCAAATGGCATATAGACAGCGCAAGCAGAGGCATTGTTGGGTACGTACACCACGACGATAGCATATTGGCACGCTTGCAAGAACGGTAACATCAGCTGGGTATTTGTGCTGAATTTTACACACGCAGGCAATGTTGTGTTTGCTTGGTCACGTCACCAGTCATTAATGCACGCTTGCTCACACTCAATCACGTCCGTTGCCCTCCATTACCCCTTGTGCTCTCAGCCCCTCGCTCTCATTCTCGCCATCACCATTTCTCCTGCCGCTGCCCCTGCCCCTCTACCCTGTTCTCCCCTCTCGCCTCAGCTTTGCGTTTTCATACGCTCACTATCCCGCCTCCTCGCACTCGTTTTGAGCCTTAATAAGTACTGGATGCTGCTGTAAGCTATCAAGGTTTTCAAGTCATGCAAAAAATACTAATGGACTTACGCACACAATTGCAATTCACTGGAACAGGGGGTAACCCACACGTGTACTCGAGTCATATGCAAGCTGCGTCTCACTGATGCTACTTTTGTTCTCTGGCATCTCGTAGGCATACGGACACCCCCCAACTCGCATCCCAGACATCCACTAAATAAACAGCTCACCAATCTGTTTTCTTGGCGCTGTCATGCACCTGCCGTCGCGCATGTAATGTACATATACCTTGAATATAATCCCATTCATGCGTTGTCCAAAAAGCCTGCCCTGAGCGCGGCTGGCGAGCACTGTTGGGTTTGTGGTACTGATAATATGTATCACTCTATAACACTATAAAGTAGAAAGGTGGTACTATTGAGCACTGCATAGTGGGCATACACTGATCTATATCACTATAAAGTTGGCCTATGTGGCTATGTAGCAGTTGATAGTCCTACCTGAACATAAGTATCGGACTATATAAACTATATACAGGCCGCTAAGCTATGGAACTATATAGCCTACATAGACCACATAGACCTCCATAGCATTCGGTTTTTTTACTGATGCTCGGAAATGCGAGCTCAGAAGGTGCATAAGCCGCGCCAATACTATAGTCGAGTGGAAAACCCACTCCCACAATACTGAATAGGCTATTATAAGGCACTATGAGACCTCTATTGGTTTAGTATGATCGCCCATAGGAGCTCTGATGATATTGTATGATGGACCGTAGGGCATGCTATAATGGACTGGTAATGTCTTATGTCCAGACACGCCCTTTGCGATAATGTATCCTAAGGCACCCGACCTCGTTATGGTCGTTATCACGTTTATAACATCTTTTTATACATGATCGCGGCACCATTTTTTTTCCTGATGCATGCAAGCGGATATGAGATCAGCACACATCAGTAAAAAAACAAAATGCTATAGGACTCTATATAGCCTATGTAGGCTATATAGTTCCATAGCTTAGCGCCATGTATATAGGCTATACTAGCTTGAAGCTGGGGCTCCATGGTACCATAGAGCACTATACAGCAACATAGCACCTGGTCCAGAGATCTACTGTAGCCCATGTATGCTTGCTATGACGCACTACATTGGCACGCACATTCACTATATAGCTCTACATAGCTCTTCCCAGGCTTGCATCCTACACCAAATTTTTCAGCCAGGGGGTTACACATGAAGGTCAAGAATTCCGGAAACAGATCATGTATTGACAATTCTGATAATATGTGCATTCAAAAAAGAGTGTCAACATAGGCTATACCACTCCTGACAGGGAACGAGCGGGCTGGGACGTGGTCTAGGGGTAGCAGTAAGGCGGATTAAGCAGTATGAGCAAAATGCTCATGACAACGCAAGTGGCGCGAGAGCAAACGCACAGGTTATGCTAACAGACCCTAGCCTCCCTCAAGAGCGGAGCGCGGTATGGTGTGGTGGTGGACTGGAACGCAGGGAGAAAAGTATATTTGGTACTGGTTTTTTTGAAGCTGAATGATGACGAAAATCTGGCACTCACCTGCCATCGCTTTCATCACAACCCAAGCTGAGTGTTGTGAGTTGACATGGTGTGGTGTAGGAGGTGATAGCACACCTGTAAGATAAGGACGCGAGTCATCGATTTGAAGTTGCACGGGACCAACAACTTGAGAGCAAGACTGAAGAGACTTGAGGGGAAATTGGCGCGTTGTCGAAGACTCGAGGCTCCTTATATATCGTCAAGCAATACAGGTTGCCACGAGCGGGGCCTATTAGGTACAACCCCCACATGTAGAGGTTAGCCCCAAGGCCCGGGGTGTTTCCCCGGAGGAGCTGGGGAGGAAACCCTCACATAGGGAAAAACGCGTCCAGAGGAGCTACTCAAATGCCCTAAAATAGCTCCTCGGGACCGCCACAGCTCCTCAGGGCCTCCTCAGAATCAAAGCGGTTTCCTGTAGACCCCCCGCATTCGGTGCTCGAAATTTCAGGGACCGCCGACAGCGAATGCGGGGAACCTAGTGTTGCCGTCAAGGTCGCCTCGCCTTGCCTCGAAATCTCCGGAATATTCGAGGCGAGGCGAGGCGATGTAAAATCCGAGTCACCTCGCGAGGTGTGATTATGTAAGTCAGAAAACCTTAGTCACCACGCTTGCCACCAACGCTCAACGCAGCGCTATAAATCCCTCCCACCTCCCTTCACTCACTTCCCCATGGTAGCCCCAAATAAATTCCTGGACCATCGTTATGAACTCTCACGTGTGTCAAGACTCTGCGAACTGCCAGTGCGGCAGTGAAATATCTTCGGGGCAGTCAAAGTCAAACCACCCGGCCGCCGCAAATAACGCGTTACCTGGAATTTCGGGCTCTTCTCCGCATCCATACTATTGGCCGCCTTCACTAGCATACGACCCACTAAACCAACATGTCTCTGGCTCCAATGGAGGCTACTATGGGTATTCGATTGGCAATCTTTCATTTACACCACATATGTACGCGCCAACTATGCCACATCCGTATTTCGCGATCCCAGCTCCTACTACTGCCAACGCACCGACACAGAATGCTGGAACAAAGCGAAAGGCCAAAAATCTGTCTGAAGCTGGCACTGTGACGAAGCAACCTCGGAGGGCGCGCACGATACCATCAGACCTGACTACCAATACTGCAGTAGTTGCTGGGGATACCTCTGGCACCTCGCTGCCTCAGCCTGCTGTTCATGGGGTTGGACCTTCAACAGCACCCGTGTCAGCTAGCGCTGAAAGCGCAGGGGAGCCAGCGGGTGCCGCTGCAATACCCACGCCCGAGCTTCGCCGCCTGCCCCTCAGCTACAAGTCTCGCAGACCTACTGAACCCTCTAAAGTCACAGCAACTGATGTGTGGTATTTCCTCCGAGCTTTGGATACCAGTACTCCACCTGCAGAACTGCCGACAAACGAGCCAATTCTTTACAAGAAGCCCAAGCTGCCATTTGTCGGGTGTAAGCTTTGCACGTAAGCTAGAGCTGGCTGTTTATATTCGTCCTCTGGGTTAAATCTTTGACCTTGTGCAGCTCTAGGTGGAAGGTCTGGAAAAACGGCGATGGTATGACACCGACATACCGCCAGCACCTCGAAACCGCCCATGAGGCCATTTACTGCCATGTTCGAAAGCAAGAAGGTTTGAAATATGCAGGAGTAGATCCGCACTCCAAAAAACCCACACTCAAACAAGAGCCTTTCTCGCAAGATGGGTTCTTGCAGCGGCTGGCGCGATGGGTTGTTGTAGATGATCAAGTATGTATGATTGTACCCATTGATTAACACTATCTCAACCCACTATTGCCTCAAGTCAATCAACGTTGTGGAAGGAGCCGAATTCCGCGACTTACTTCTCTTCATCAGCACTGAACTCGAAGACACGGACATCCCTCATCGCACAAAGCTGACCCAACTCATCTTTGAGAGGTATAATCTTGAATATAATGCAATTGTGAAAGACCTTGCCGTGAGTTCGGAAATTCACTGGGCGAGTAAGATAGCTCATTAATATATGAAATACCAGGCTGCTCTTGGTCGGATTTCTTTCACCTCCGATTTATGGAGCGATGGAAACAATCTCGAATCATACATGGCTCTAACGGCCCATTATTGTGCGAAGGACGAGAACACAAACCTTGTGCTTCGCGCACGGCTCGTAGCATTCAGGAATGTTGTCTCCGAGCACTCAGGCTTGGAACTGAGTAAATTATTATTTGAAATATTGAACGATGCGGGGGTTCTCCACAAAGTGAGCATATCACATCACGTCAATGGCTATAAGCACACATATTAACTATAGCTATTATAGCTTGGGGCATTTACGCTTGACAATGCTTTCAATAATAATACGATGTTGGAGCATCTAGAGCTAAAGCTGCGGGAGGTCGACATTCCATTTGACCGTGACGGAAATCGTATACGGTGCTTTCCACACGTTGTGAATATAGCAGTGCAGGCGGTGTTGGATGCAATCCCGACCTGTGCGGATTCTGTGTAAGACAGCCTCTATCTTTCCATCGTGTTGGTTTCCCAACTCACGCTATTGTGTTTAGTGCTGATTCCGAATATGCAGATGCTCTCCGGCACGATCCAATGAAGCTTTGTCGTGGTCTGATCAGCTCCTGCCGAGCGTCTGGTCAACGCAGGCTGGAGTTGCGGAAAGTCATCGAAGAGGGAAATCGACATGGTGATTTTGGTGCTGAAGGCATGAGGGTGCTACAACTACTTACAGATAGTCCGACGAGGTGGGATTCGACATATAACATGACGGATCGAGTCCTAGAGCTTTATCCCGTGAGTGTCGTCATCCCATATCTATTTACGGGATCTCATTGTTGACATCATTACTAGGCCATTGAATCATTTATCCTGAGACCAAAACAGCTTGAACTACGCCAGTACATCCTTAGTGAGATCGAGCAAGCTATCCTTCAAGATATACGCCAAATTCTCTCTGTGCCGCATGCTACACAGCAACTTCTCTCGGCTGAAAAGACACCCACTCTTTCGGTGGCCCTTCCTGCATATGAAGTAATGATAGACACATGGAAAAGCTTTATAGATGTATTTCCTGAGCTTGCGCCCGCTATTCAGGCTGGGCTCGACAAATTAAATGAATATGTTCAGCGATCGAGGAAGACCAAGCTGTATGCGCTGGCCATGGGTTTGTAGCAATATCACTGTCCTTTTGCCGACTATTCTCACCCCTCAGCCTGTAGTTATCAACCCGACCATCAAGTTTGAGTGGATTGAGAAACATTGGAGTGCAGACGAACAGGCAAAAGCCAAGGAGTGGCTGCGAAACTCGGTATGTCCATTTCACCGTAAACTCATAATACTACAACACTAGCTCAGTCTTGAGCCATTTTGCTGATTATAACTCATTAGATGCTTGAATATCAAGCCTTGATACGCCATGCTTCAGCTGAAGTGCCTCAACAAGCCACTCCTTTAGCTTTAACCCCTGCCAAAACGAAGTCCCTACCAAGCAGCCTCTCGCGACTTCGAGATATGGCAAACACCATCCGACGGTCCAAATCTGCATCTGCTGTCAGTGATGTTGATTCGCAGCCATCCATTTCGGAATCTTTGAGCGGTCAACACTTGCAACCAACAGCTACTTCCAGTAAAGACGTGCAAGTGTCAAACACACGCGAAAGTGATGTAATTGCTGTAGACTCTGAGATCCAGAAGTATATACGAGATGGTGTCTTAGAGGATGATGAGGATTTTTCTTTGCTTAGATTTTGGCAGGTACGCATGATTGCCCTTGATGCCCTTGATGCGTTACTAACTTGCTTTGAATTCCGACAGGCCAGTGCTCGAACATATCCCATCCTATATAATATCGCACTGGATGTTTTGCCAATGCAAGCCTCTGCAGTTCCATGTGAAAGGGTTTTCTCCTCAAGTAAAGAGACCTGCACCCCTCGACGTAACCAACTTTCCCCTGTCCTGCTTGAGGCTTTGCAAATGCTTAAATTCATATTCAAACAAGAGCGGCTCAATTTTACAGAGAGTTGGATCGCAACAGAGCGGGAATTTGGAATCGGACATGGGTTATCTGGTGGTTCAGAGGTCCTCCTAGCTGAAGTGAGAAAGCTCATCTCGACGGGGAAAATCCAGGAGCTGCAGGATTTGATTGCGGAAAGCAATTTGTCAATATCATCAGTCTGTTAGCTGCTATCTATATCATGTAATTTTTACAGCAAATGGAGCATTTTTATTGGCTCCCATACATTAGTCAGTTGACTGGCAACCTCGCGAGGCGCTTCGAGGTCACCTCGAATTTTACCTCGCCTCGATTATTTTTCTCGAGGCACCGCCTCGCCTCGCCTCGCTTCGCCTCGCGGCAACACTAGGGGAACCAAACAGAGCTCCGAGCCGCTGTCAGCCTGTACCAAATAGATCCATATGTATCTGTCAACCGGTACCAAACACACGCCAAACATGTCAAGCTGCCAGAGCAACTCAACGCCAGCCCTCGCACGCAGCTGGTTCTGTCGACCGCACGCCCGTATCCCTCGCCCTGTCATTATGTATGCTCTTCGTGCCCTCATGCCCGCCATCTCTCCGACTCGCTCGTTCGCCCTCCGCATGCTATGCACCACCACAACTTCCGAGTGCCACCGTCATCAATAAAGATACGGCCGTGGAGGTTGGTGCCTTGCTAGGTAAGTATTTACTGGTTCCCACGCGCACTCATTGCGCGTGTCTCACTATATTTATATATCTAGGCTTTCTCTCGATATCGCCATATTGGTTTTAGTGCGCACGAGGTCATCCCTATCCTACCGACACCGCCTAAAACGACCACGACCACGACCACGACCACGATCCCGCCCACCCCATCCGTCCTCATCCACGGCCGCACGACGACAAACGGCCACCTGCGATGAAGCATCCCAGCGCGAATCTTCCCCCGGCCATTACCAACCCCGTCCCACCGTCGTTCGTGCACGGGCAGATGCACGACTGTATCGCGACCCCATCTCTCTCATTAACCACACCTGCGATCTTGCCCCATGGCTTCATGCAGTCCATGCGCCACCTCCTTGAGATCACCTCGGTGCTGTACGTACACACTCTATTCGTCCTCTTGTCACATCTTCACCAATATTGATTAAATATTACTCACGCTTCCGCTTTTCACATTCTTTTCAAAGATGATCGGCAATCCTATGCCTCTGAAGAAGACCCCGACAGCATGAGCCTCGGTGGCATGCTTGTCCCCTGGCTCCCCCTCATGACCCAAGCAGCCGCGATGCGACGACTAAGGTCCGCAGCAAATGCAAGCCTCAGCCTTTGCCAGTCTTTTCGCGTGCCGCAAGCTCCCTCACCCTCCTCTGCCTCCAAGCACTTCGCCACCACCACACCCACCGCATCGCATCCAGCTGAGACTGCGCATGCCGTTGGCGGCGCGCCAACCTCTTTGCATGCTCCCCCGGTCTTCCTCTGCCAACCCCCCCGGCCCTCCTCCTGCCCGATCACAACACGAACGCCTGTAGAGCTCGCAACGTGACTCCATGCAGCGACACGACGAAACACGGCGCGGCGACGGTGCGCGTCGCCACACACGAAGAGTCGGCCAAGCTGGCCTCGGCCTTTATCACCAATTTCTTTGCATGCCCCGAGCTCCCCCCGCCCTCTTCTGCCAACCCCTCCTCGCCCTCTTCCACCCTCGCACAGTTCATTGCGTACCCGCTGCACCGCACTCGCCTTCATTTGAGCGTCACTTTCACCGCCCTTTTCCTCCTCAACGTAGGGTCGTTTCCCCACCGCCCGCGGTTCCTCCGGTCATCACCTCTTCATCTCGGCATTTATGATGCGTCCAGGATCATTTGCGATGGTATCTACTCAAACAAGTTATGCCTCGCTCTGCAGCGAGCTTTGCGCGCTCGCTCACAACCAGAGATCATTGTGAGTAACTTGTCTCAATTATCTCCCGACAAACTCTGATATTTCCATCATTCAGGGTCACCTATAGACGCGAAGAGCCAGTTAAGCTGGCCTCGGCCTTTATCACCAACCTCTTCGCATGCCCCAAGCTCCCCCCCCCTCCTCCCCCTCTCCCACCCTCGCCCAGTTCGTTGCGTATTCGCTGCCCCGTACTCGCCTCCAATCAAGTGTCACTTTCGCCGCCCTCTTCCTCCTCGACCACCCCAAGGGTCGTTTCCCCACCACCTGCGGTTCGTCCGGCCATCGTCTCTTCATTCCAGCCTTTATGATCGCTTCCAAGATCATTTGCGACGACACCTACTCAAACAAGTCGTGGTGTGTAGTTGGGCAGGGAATGTTCTGGCTCTGCGAGATTAACCAGATGGAGAGGGAGACGCGCATCTACTTGGAATGCATCTTAGCTGTTCCAAAGGAGGAGCTTGAAGTTTTTGGGGCCGAACTTAAGGAGTACGGCACCAACCGTTCGGCGTTCACTGAAGACAATGTTCCCCATCGTCACCGCCTCTTCCCTACCGACGCCGCCTCGCTCCGCAGCAGGCTCCGTTGTCTCACTCGCAACCGCAGCTGGCCTCACCATCCCACCCGTGGACTCTATGGATTCCCTGCCCCGCGCGACCCACCATCGCTTGTCACCTTTGGACGACAAGCTCGCATACCCCTTGCCCGAGGCCTCCCCCATCATGAGACTGCCGGACCTTTGTGGAAGACACACGTAGGATTGGCACCGCGAACTTGAGGCAGAATATATGAGAGGTGGCATGATAGCGCTGCTCAAACAGATTTACTAGCGTGTTCAAGCAGAGAGAATGGAATTTTTCGCGTGTCGCAGAGTAGCAAAGCCAAGTATCTCATGGTACCAATATGGATATTGAACTGTCAGAAGTGGGTCAGAGGAAGCACCAGGATCATCCAGGATTCACTAAATGTGTTTGATGATCCCAGCGCTCCATCTGACAGAGTCTGACGGGTTCAGCACTAGCCAGGAAAGTCCAGGAAGTGCTAAATTTGATTGCTGAGTAGCAAATGTTCGCGCGGAAAAAAACGGATGTACACTACAGTTGCTGTTTCGACGTTAATGCATTTACCTCCACGCTCTCCCTCCCCAGTGGCATGCAAAGTGTGTGCCCGATGGTTAATGACGAGACAATAATTCGACCAAGCGTGCAGGCACTTATTATGAGAGTACATCAGGAGAAATGATGTTCAGCTGAGTGTGCGCGCATGTGCGCACGCTATTAATGATAGTACTCAGAGTTGCGAGTGCCTTCTAAGGTGATCATCGATGAGGGTGGCATGCCGGCGGTCGCAGGGGAGGTTGAAGGCTTTGGCTTGACGGCTGACAGGTGTTTGGGTGAATTGTTTGCATTGTTTGTGTCTGGAACCATGCTGTATTTGGTCCACGTCAAATTAGCAGCTTATGTAAAGCTTCGGCAGGCTTCGGCCTCCACCCCGGGCTGCCAAATGAGAAGCCTATTAGGCGTGTCTCACACATGTAGAGGTTAGCCCTAAGGGGGGTATATCCTAGCGAAGCACTACAGCTGCTCCTGGGCCTTCCCGGCGTGCTAATTTTTTCCGTGGAGGAGGTGCTCGGCAGCTCCTTGGCTACGCTAAGGAGCTGCTTTCATGCAGTTTTGGTGCGACTTATGACCCTGAGCTTGAAACGGGCGTTGAGGAGCCTCGCCGGCGATGAAGGACCTCCTTGATTGTTTGGGGTGTTCCTTGATGTACATAAAAAGTAGTTAAAACAGCTCCTCACCAGCATACAAGGATTTACTAAATGTAACCGGGCTACATGTAGCCGAGGAGATCCTCTTCAGGATAGATATATTCTGTCTTGTTGACACCATGCAACAGTGTTGGTTGATGTTTGGTCAAACCTTTGACGTCAAGTCAGTCAATGTTGACGCTTGACTTGACTTGACGTCAAAATCGTCAATATTCGGTCAATGAGCCGAGATGCCGATCAAAATTACCAAAATTGGGAATTTGGTACTGTTTGGTACTGTGTACATTTTCCTCTCACTTCAATCGTGTGCAGAGTAAAATGGTTGGCTCATAGTAATTTCGCAACGAAGTTGAGGTGTAGTTGATCTGACGCTCAAAAGGTATCACCTGGGAGGCAGGGGAGCAGAAGATCGCAGGTGTGGTGGAGAAGGGGGGGACCTTGCCTCATAAGATGTCTTTGTTCTTTGGATCCTACGGCAACCAGAGTTGAATCATCCTTCTAACCTAAGCCAAAATGCTATCTCAGTAAACTACGGAAAGATAGGAGAGGGCCTGCTTATATATGAGCTGGACCTGCGCATGAGTTGTGAGTACTTCGACTCGCAGAGGGTAGGGAGGAAGTTGCTGACTAATCTTGACGGCGGGTCATGACCGTCATGACTCTTTGACGGCACAGCCTCGACTGTCATGACGGCTTTGACGTCAAGTTTCTACCAACACTGCCATGCAAAGACTCAATCCACTTTGATTATTAATGCCGGAGCATGTTTGAGTTCGCACGCACAAGAATTCCATGCGCAAATGTACTAAACTACAAGGCCATGATCTAGAATGTGAGCATATGTAAAGTGAAGCCCTAGACGGCACAAGCGCATGTGTATAAGTTGCTACTAATACGTTGAGGGAAATTTCCCTCAACATGGCATCTCTCAAATCAAGCCACAAAAATATTTCCATCCAACTAAGCTATGCCACATTTTCAGCTTACCTCCTTCTATTTGTAATCAAGGCTCTGCGGATTACATGCTCGTTTCCCTCCACTCTCGATACTTCCGGAGGTGGTGAGTGCACGATGGCTGTGCTATGGGACTGCTTCCGAACAGGCGTCTGTTGCCACGTCATCCTATCCTTCCGAAGCCTAAGGCTTCCCGTTGTCCTCCACCATCTCACCGTCCGGCCATTGAATCCTCGCGCGCGCAGTATTTTCATCCAATATGCCGCAGTGACGTGGCACACATGCAGAGGACCTCGATGCATAACTAAGTGAGTACACTAAGGATTAGTAGATGTAC
>KL198129.1:42354-55217 GCA_000697705.1 Botryobasidium botryosum FD-172 SS1
ATAGTGCACGACTGCGCCACCGACCGAAATCGTTGCCACACATGCAAACCACGTCCGATTTTGCTCAACCTTTGATGTAGGTTGTAGAGAATTTCTCCCTCTACACGCCCATAAGATCCGTTCGCGAAAATATTTTCATTCAGGGGGACGGTGCTCAAAATACCGTTTACACATATGAAACATGGAGATTCATGTCTCCTTCAGTCAAATAAAGATCTTGCTTCCTGTTCTACCCCTCTAAAATTATTTTTATATGCAATAAAGGCTCCTACTACGCCGATTCTGTATACACCAAATGGTTGTTGTGTTATGCCTTGGTGTGATCAGACATACGTATTCCTCAGTATTCCCCCCATATCTCGACGAGTTTCCCTCCTTCTCGTGTCATCTTGGGGTCTCTGGGGTGCCAATAGGTTCCCTCAGCATCATCCATTAAGCACCCCAGCGAATCCATGAGGTTGCCGTAGAGGTATTCCTGGAATACTCTCAGATCGCGTCATTATCACTCCTATCGTGTTATAGATAGATTCCACGTGAATAGCCATCCATACTGATATGGTTGCATCAATAAAATAGATACATTATGCAGGAAACATGTGTTTAAAGGGATCTTTGAGGTGTGTCGTCATCGACAGCGATGCTAAAGACCCTTTGGGCGACGGCGGCCACGACGACGATGCGCTGTATTTGCTTCCGGCGGTGGTGAGTGGCCAGGACCCTGGTTAATGTAATACAATGTCCGATGCAAGATCGGCCATTTTCGGTGCTGAAAACCCATCTTTTTCGGCTCAAAAACATAATACATTACCAGTTTTTCAGGGTTTTCGTCCTCGGACATTAGCCCTGAGCTGCTGTTTTCGTCCTTGGACATACCCAGACCGGAATTTCGTCGCTCGAGCCCCGGACCTTGCTGGCGACCAGCCGCTTTGTCGCTCAAACACCGGACCTTGCTGGCGACGAGGCACTTCATCGTTCGAGCTTCGGACCTTGCTGGCGACCGGCCACTCCATCGCTCGGGGGACCTTGCTGGTAGCGGGGCATTTTAGTGCTTGTGTCGCGAAGTGTGGTGAGGTGACATCGGGTGCCGGGGTGACATCGTCGCTCGAGCATCTGTGCTTGCTGGCGATAGGGTGATTCGTCGTTCGAGCACCGGGGCTTGCTGGCGACAGGCAACCTGTCCTCGAGTTGCTCCACTTTCTTGGCGATCGTATCCATTGGATGCCGGCCGGAGCATGGTGTGAGACGGGGGCTTTCCATTTGAGGCTAACTACGATACATAAGTCATTGTAACTATTGCCGCACGAGCGCACTGACAGTAATGGTAGTATCGAGAGCGCCTTGAGACGAGGCGGCGTGATAGGGCTCCGTGGCAGCAATGATTGTCAGTATCGAGGTAGCGGTGTAGCCGGGATAGAAAAGAGGGGGGTATATCGCAAAGATTTGGAGATTGTACGGGCCGGAGAAGGTGGTGTTTTTGTGGCGCCGAAGGAGACCGGTGGGATCGGCGGGAGAGCGGGTACGCTGGGCGGGTCTGAGAAAGATGGGATGGACGTTGGACATAGCTTGGAGGGTTATGGAGAGCGTGGAAGGGACGCGGCAGTGCTTGAGGTAGGGAGTTTTACGCAGGGAAGCTGCCGCGCATCGTCAATCGCAGTGTCTTGGAAAGTAAACGCAAGCACGTGAAGCAGATAAAAACAAAAACAAAAACAAAAATAAAAATAAAAAGAGACTCACTTCTTCCCTTCTTGCGCGCAGCTGAGAGATCGCTTGTGCGAACGCGTGCAATGGTAGAGAATCGTGCTTGAAGAGAAGGGATCGAAAACACACCGACGAGAACGGCGTCTGAGGGTGGTATTAGACACACCCATGGCCTTTGTAAGGCCCCTCGCACTCACAGGGAAATGGTGTCTGGACAGGAGACGAATGCTAGCGAATATAGAGAGATGAAGCTGAGACTGGAGACGATACGTAGATACTAGGGCGTGCAAAACTTCGTTACGGTGATGGCGAGAAGAAAACCCACTGGCTACCTTACGTAATGGCCCGGATCCAACGCAGCACCAGGGCATAGCACAAGGGGACGAGAAATAGCAAATAAATTTGAAGGATGTAGATATCAGCGTAATACAGCCTATTTCTTGGATTTTGCAGCAAGGTCAGCCTCGAGCGCCTTGACAGCGGCTGCGGCGGAAACCTTCCGACTCTTGAACTTTTCCAACATATCCATCCCATAACTATCCAGGGTTACCTCGTCGTAAGAGCTGCGATGCGACGGCCGAGTTATCTTCTCGCAGTGGCAGGGTCTGACTGCGATAAGGACTTGGGTGGGGCGAATGCTCAGATACGTCGTCGCCAATAGGTCTTGGCATGTGAGAGACGAGAAAATGCCGGGCGCGGTGGCTTTGAAGACCTGAAGGCAGATCCTGGCTACCAAACCGAGTTTGTCGGCGGAGCTTTCCCAGCCGTACTTCCCCGACTTTCCGGCTCCTTTTGAGTACATCGAAATGACTAAAAAACGCGCCGATGAGGAAAGAGATGGGGCTGAAAAGTGAGATTAATGCTTACCTTGTCCGAAAAGCACCTCGCCCTTTTGAAGAAAAATGAGGTAATGTCCCTTTGAGAGGACGTGGGTGTTGGACATATTCGAGATGTCGGCGGTAGCGATATTGGCGTGGATGTTCTTGAACCTGTGGAAATGATTTGACCGAAGCTTGGCAAAGGACTGAGCGGAGCGTGGCCATCATGAGCGGCGGACGAGGCGATAGTTCAAAAACTCTACCTACATCGGCTATGAGAGATCTCACCACCGCTTTGTTGTTCTGTGCCGTAGCTGTAGAGATCGTGGTGGCAGTTCCGGTGTGTCGAACTTGTCGGTTTAGACTGGTGGACGTCCGAGTCTCACTTGCCATGAGGAGGGCGTTCATTCTCTTTGCAAGCTGGGCCCTATTGGATTCTTCTTCATCAACCGAAACAGTGCTAGATTGGGAAACGGATCTCGAAGCAAGGCCGACGCGGCCACGCAGGCGGACCGACTCCCTTGAGAATGCTGGCTGATGGGCGCGCCGTTCCTCGATCAAAGTATTGAACAGCAAGGTGTCGGAGGCGGTAAAGATAGTTGCCAACGGGTGAGTTTCTGTTTCCTGTGCATTGTAACATGAGTGACCAGCGCAGCGGACAGACCAACATCAGTGCGTTACATACATATCTTGGGGGGGCGGCTGGGTGAAGGAAGTTAAAGATATCCGCCTTGTACTTATTGAGATCGTCGTCGGATGTATCAGGGAGTTCAGCCCTAGGGAATGAAGTACAGTACAGGTTAGAGCGGCACTGAGAGACGAGGCAGAGCGGGGACGTACATTGCAACGCATCCTGAGATTTCCTCTGCAACGAGGCCAACGGTCAGAGAGTCAAACTCATCATCGGAACGGACCGAGAGCAGGGGACCGGAGTTTCGTTTGCAAATGAGCGCGCGGGCGGACAATTGGGTATCCTCAACCTCTTTGATGAGAGTGTCATCGCCTTCAGTGCCGTCCGTATCTTCGCGAGGTGTTTCCGAAGAGGGGGCGGTGGGAACTTGAACGGGATCCATCTGGCTCCACAGTGTCATCGCATTGATTCCGACAGCACGGAGAAGGCCCTCGACTTCAGTGGTCGCAGCGTCAAAAGCGCCGGAGATTTCGGTGTCGCTAGGGTACACCATGAGTGCGGCAATGTCAAGGTCCTGGGATTTGAAGTACGTGTGATGGTACCCAGCGGCGGTCTTGTTGGCCTGTTCCTCGATAGACAGAACGCCGAAGGCGCCACTCATATAGCGGACGGCCTTTGGAACCATGTAGATGATGTTGGAAAATGTGAAATCGTCGCGGAGTTGGCGAAGAATCCCGAAAAGGTGCTCGACGCATTCTGTGGAATGTAACCAAGGGCACAAAGGGTACTCGGGATAGTACTTGCGGTAAACGATTACGAGGAGGATCAGGCTGTCGCACATAGACAAAAGGATTTTGTGTGACTGGGATGATATGAACTGTACGTGTGTCGTGTGATCGGGGTGCACCTTAACGTGTGTGTGCCATGCCATGAGGAAAGCCCGAGCGCGAAGGCCCAGCTGAATCCGTTTGATGTGTGGGATCTCCCTATTCTGCCATGCGTCAAGGATCTCACCGATGATGAAGAGGTAGACAATTAAGCCTAAAGGCTTCGGTCCCTCTTGTAGCTTGCAGAGAAACTCAATGGTTTCCGGCGAGAAGAGCCGAGCCGCGGCGCGATCGTCTTGCTTGTCTACCTTCTCAACGTCTCGGACGAAGAGGGGCCCAATTGGGGAATGGGCAATGTTGTGGAGCTGCTCGTAGTGAAGCGGGTGGTCTCCCATGACAAGAAAACGGGCCCCGGCGAGAAGCTGATTTCGAGCAGTTTTGTAGGCATGTTTCGAGTCTTGCACCATAACCACAGGAATCCCGTCGACGATTGGCGTTTGAAGGACAAGGGTGAGGGTTGGGAGGGCATGGTAGATGGTGTACGTGTAGAATTCATTGGAGATCGCGAGCTGTCGCTGCACGCTACGCTCGACCTCGGCGCCATCAGCGGCAATGGAGCATGGGCGGATTCCCTGCGTGCGGAGGAGATCGAATAAGGACGCATCCATCTCAACAAGCTGCTGGGCGTCGCTATCCTCGCCAAGACATTTGGCGGCGACTACGAACGCCGGGATTCCGGGTAAAGGGATGCCTAATGTCCAGACGCACGCCTTGGTGTAGATTGGTTATGTTAGAAGGCGCATTGAGCTGAGACGAACAAATTTGAGATCTTTACCTTTGTTCCCTTTTTAATGCTGGGATCTTGCAGCAGCGCGTCCAGCGCATCCACGGATTTCACGACAACCTCGCCTGTGCAAGGTCCAAGCAGGTGCCACTCCTTGGCTGCATCTTGATAGCCTTGGAGCGCCGCTTCCACCTTCGTCTCATCTCTCGCCAGCGCAAGAGGACCACCGTAGCCAAGGCAGCGCAAAGATGCAGCGACCATCGCGACGTTGTTGAGTGATATACCTGGCTCGAACTTTGGGAGGATGGAGCGGACCGCTCTATAGAACAGCGAAGAATAAGGCGCTAGTCATCTTGAGAAAGAGCGATAAAGAGATGGTGCGTACCTCATAGAGCGGAGAGACCTCCCAGCAAAGTGGTACTTGAACACTCGATAAGCTCGTGGTGCCAGATCGGCGAGAAGGTTGCATAGTTCATTGAACGGGGTAGAATATGTCATGTTCGTCAATTGCTTGCCCTTTGCCTGCCACTCAGACTTTATCATGACGGCCTCCACAAGCCCCATGAACACTTCGTTGCCCTTGAAATCACCCCGAAGGGCCCCGCGCGTGAACTCCCGCCAAATAACAGCCATGTTATCATGCTAATAATAATGTGTCAGAAGACGGTCAGAGCAGTGTTATAGCGAAGACGTACGCGTTCAAGTAACTCGCGAAGGCCATGGAACTTCAAGAAGATTTTTCCCATTTCGCCGCCACGATAATCCAGGGGCGTATACTTGAAGTTTTCCTCATCGGGCATTCGACGGCGGAGCGCGTTGGTGAACGTATGGTTTTTGATGAGATCGAGACAATGAGCACACGGGGGTACCGCGCCATAGCCAAGCTTCTCTAACAGAGAGGTAGGGACGCATACCTCGCGAGTACACCGGGTGGAGAAAACCGCTCGCAGGCTGTGGTCGTTGCGCCATACGTACTGGGCAGACTCGTGGGTTAGGACGTGTTCGAGCTGCGCCTTCGTGAGCTTCTCATAAGGCTTGCCACGATATAGTGCATGGGCAATGAGGAAGCGAGGAGGGGCACCGCCGCCGGCCGCCGCCGAGCACGAGAGGTAAAGCGATGTTCAGTTATCGCGGCTCGCCCTGAGACCACCACATGGAACGCGCGTAGCTTTCGGGCAATTCTCCATCGGCGGGAATAAGGACTTTGATTTTGCACCAGTAGTGCTGAAACCCATGTCTGTGAGAGTGGAGTTCGGGAGTCGGACTCTCTTACACTTCTGAGACCGTCGGTGCTCCGAAAAACGAAAAGTGTCGTTCTGGGCTCGCATCTTTAAGATGGCAGAACAGCGGCCGCACGAGACTTTCAAGGTATCGGTCGGGTGAAACTTGACGCGGGGATCGATTTGAACAAGCTTGTATCGGAAGAGTTCAAGCCCAGTCAACGTGTAGGTGCTGTAACCGGCGGCGGCGTAGGAGAGGGGGTTGGCCGGAGCAACCCATCGTGTGAGTTTAGATTGATTACTGAGGTAGCGCTTGGCGGGAGGTGACTCGGATGCGTCGCTGTCGCTGTCTCTGTCGTTGCCATATTCGCTATCGTTCTCATCGTACTCCGCGTCATCAACGAGCAATGTGAAGCTCCGTTTCTGAGCTACAGACCCATCTGCCTCGTAAACCGGGGAGCCAGTCACCTAAATTGAGACAATGAGTTAGACAATTGCCATGAGGAGAAAAGGTGAGCAATCTACCTCGGGAGACGTGAACACATCAGTCAAGTATGTGAACCACTGAAGACGATAAAGTTGACTTTGCTTGTGATTCCAGAGGGGCGTCTTCAGCAGACAGTGTGCGATTGTGCTGAGGACGATGACACCGCACGAATGGGAGTCTTGCTGGCGAGGAACTTTAAATGGTGGTTTTACTGGCGAGAAAGGTCGGCAGCGCAAAACGAACTGCAACCACCACTGAATAGCTTCGAGGTGCTTGTCGGGGATGGCAGCTTGCGAAGTGAGCGAGTCGCTGATCCAATACTCTTTCGCCTTGATGTCAATACAAACAAGGACCCAGTGGTTATCGTTGAGACAGTACGGTATGTAGAGTTTTGAGGCGTTGCCGGCAGATATGAGGAGGTCGAGGGCAGCGCAATGCTGATCAAATGGCTCGTACTTCTTGGACTTGTCGGATTCTACGTCCCTGGCCATTCTGTGCTGCCCAGCCAACCGTGGAATAAAATGGGCGCTGAGAACGTGGCAAGTGTTTTGATGAGGAAGGCGATCCACCACGTATTCACCGCCAGCGTCGATGACCTGGTCATTAAGCCAGGCGTCACCAAGGAGGAGAGCGGCGTCGAGTGTGGTTGGGGCGATCCGTTTGCTGAATGCGGGAATGCGATCGTTCCACGGCGTCAAGCAGAGTCGGGTTTTAACTTCTGATACAAGCGTATTCGCTTGCGGCGCGGTAATGCCTTCGACCCACTCCACGCTGTCGCGCCACACGTTGCGCTTCTCCATGAGGCGGTGCAACGAGAAAAGCACGTCGATGACCCAAAGGGGATAGCATTGTCCGGGGAAGCGTGCCCATGTCACCGAATTCTTCCCGAAAGGGTCTGCCCGGAAAGCGGAAGAGAGGGATTGCAGCGCTTCAATTGGGGGGAGCGGGGTGTGGTAGATAGCCGCGAGTCCGCTCTCGAAGTTCGGGTGGTGCGGGTCGAGGAGGCTGGTGGGTGCTTCGACAGAATACGCAGGGACGCTCGTACGCGCCGCGTTCTTTTCAATCGCAAATTTACTGCGACCTCTCGCCCTTGCAGTGGGTCTCCCATACCCTTGCAGCGAGCGGAGCATCTCGGGTACAAACAGGTGAGGATTTGGGTTGCAGGCGGGGCGCGCAAGCGGGGGAATCGGATTGTCGTCAACAGGCGGAAGGTCGGTGAGATTGACGCTGACAGTATGATTTGGACCTGCCGCCCCGCTAGATTTGGGTGACGCTGAGGCAGAGTCCACGGGCGGGACAAAAGTAAAAGGGAAGGGGGCGGCGTCGGCAGTGGCGCCGAGGGCTGGGGGGCCGGGTGGAGTGGGTAGGTGGATGGGAGAAGAAATAGCATCCATCGCTTGAACCAACTCAGTCGCCATGCCATGTGGATTGAATGGTGCTGGGGGGGAACCCGTGGGCGGAACGAAGGTGAAATGGAAGGGACCAGCATTCATGGGTTCTGGTGCTTGGGTGGAGACCGGGAGGCCTGGAGGAGGGGGCAGATGGGTGGGAGGGAAATGGGCCTCTGGCGCTTGAGACTGAGAGCTAACTCCAACGCCATTCCAGCCAGATCGCACACGGGCGAGCCATGAGCGTGGGGCTGGTGGTTGGCGGGAACAGCGTCAGAGCCCAACATATGAGATCCTGTTGGTCCAGAAATGGTTCGCTAAGAATTTGCATGCAATATGACAAGTGTGATCATACCTTCGGCTTGGGAGACAGCGGGCGAGTTGGAGAAGCACATTTCGGAGCAGACTGGATAGTGTGTAATGGGGTTGCGAGGAGCAGAAAGGTATTATCGAATATGATGTCAAGCGTAGAGGATAGAACTCAGGTTCTGGGGCTCAGCCAGTGAACGTCGGCTTGCTTTTATGCGAAAGTTGGATGCGCCACCACATGTGCAAGCATCCCCTGGGCGGCGTGCTGGGTCCAGCGTCGTCGAATTCTCGCTGCCATTTGTTTGTGTTGGCTTTCTCTGTCACGTTGGAGACCGGGCCTGGTTGGGAGCGGAATGGTGTGAGCGTGAGCCCGGTGCCTGATGTTTGGACCTCCGAGTCGCGGCGGCGACAAAGCTGAAGCGTCGCTGCCAAAGGTCACCGCTTGTGATCCTGAAACGCAAAATAAATATTAGCAGCGCGGTCTGTCATAGGCGCGGGGACACACGAATAATACAGCCCGCGACGGCAAAGGATGCTCAAGCTTGCTATGATGCGGGCTTGGTCTGTGTATAGCTGTCGAGCAAAAGTTATTGGCTCGGTCCTCGCGCTCTGCAGCGAAGTGTAAATTGGCTAAGAGCTTACCATGCGCTTGAAGGTGTACTGCCCGAAGGTAACGTAACCATGCGGCTATAGGTGAGTCCTGAAGTTAACAGCACTCGTCAGAAGATCTGTAAATCTGGATCTAAGTCTAAGAAAATATACTTCGAGCCATACTAGCGACTGGCTACGAGATCTAGGCAGGGTGGCGATCTGCTGGGATCGTCTTTGACGTAAAATGAGGGGCAGTGATCCAGAAAGATGACGGTCAGCAAATAGGGACGTTCACGGTAGACAAAAACGACACAAAAACACCAGAAAAACGGCCAGCAAAACGCCTCAAAAACGCTGTTTGCTATTGCTAGGGTCCGTTTTCGGTGGCGTTTTTGTCCAGTATTTCTCTACCATGAAACCCCCCCATCGTCCTCAAAAAAACGAACTTCAAAGCCAAGACCAAGAACATCTTGCCCTAGATAGTCAAGACTTGATGACTGGCCAGAACGTCTCCTAAAACAGACAGAGTCTCCGTGCTAAAGGATGCTTTTTACCCACCAAAGTCAGTTCGCGTACACGGACAAAAATTCTTCGGCACCTTTCGGCGTTGGTGTTTTATGGGCGTTTTTCTGAGCGTTTTTGCGAGCGTTTTGCTCTCGCTTTTCGCTACCTTGAACGTCCCTAATTCCCGTGGTACGATGCTCAAGCCGAAGAGCACGCTAACCGAAGGATAACAAACGACCGGCACGATCTCGAGCTCAAGGTTGCTTCCACCTGTCGGTGTGGCCTATGTTTGGGCAGTTTCGAGATCTGGCGAGATCTTAGCTGGTGATAGCCAATGCTGAGGATTTCGGGCGCAGCGATGGTGAGACGGTTGCGGTGCTTGTCCGGAAACCTGATACGCACCTGATCTGATCTGATCTGATCTGGTTTGATTACTGCTGATTGCAGCGGGCGGGCTCGTTGCTGACAGCAGCTTTACCAGGGACCATGCCTCCGCGCACGATCGTAGACCTGCCTGCAGATCTGGCGGAGAAAGCTGGGTCTTGCGAGGGGCCAGGGAAGGCAGAGGGATGGGTGTTGAGTTGGCGGAGGCGAAGAGGCGGAACGTGGCAATATTGAAACGCAGCGCCTGAGGCCCTGAGGCCGAGGCCACTTTACATAAGCTGATGTCTACCCGAAATGTCAGGCGGTATTCTCATGTCCGCGGATATTTTCCATGTATGGCCGATGCTGCAGGGAATGCACAGATCAGTACAGATCACTGATCTTCCGATCTCGGTTATCCTCGGCCGAACGGGTCAGCACTTTTTATATAGTCAGATCCCCGCGCCGCGCGATCTCTCTCCCTCCCTCCGTCTACAAAGGTCGATGCTTTGCTTCTCTTTTACTACGCTCTCAGAAGGGCGCTGGGAACGGGGTGCCTAGTAGCCAGTGCTAGGTAGCCAGTACTCGACGCTGAGCGCTCAGTGCCCAGTATCAGGATGCTTGGTCAATTTGAACGCTAAAATTTAGACCGCTCACAGATCACGCTTGCGTTGCGATCTAGCACTGGCAGTACTGACTATCTATGCCCTGGCCGCGATCCCTTTCGATTTGTTTCAGCGCAAGACGCCGCTGCCCCGCCCATCACCATGTTCAAACGAGCCCAAACAGCTTGGAAATGGTGATCCCCGTTTCATTGGCAAATAAAGGGGCAAGTCTTCAGATTCTCCAGCGTTTGCTATCATTTCCCCTCCTGAACCTCAGTCCCAGCTATAGTCGACATGCCCCTTCGCGTAGGCTTTCCATCTGAGTCGGAAGAGCGCGCTTTGCACCCTGTTAGTGCTACAGTTGATTCGCACCCGACGAGTAAGAATATTCGCCCCCAAACACGATTCGCCTGCACCTAGCTCACAATTCTCAACGCGCAGGGGCTGAAAATCCGGCCGAATGGACATACGCTGTCGTGCTTTATAACGCTACCACTGGTGCTAGCGCCAGTTCGCTCGACCACCTCCGCGCTGCTACAGACGCCCTTCCGTTTCCCAATGTCGTTATTGCTCCCGCTCTCCTTAGCGAGGACGAACTTTCCGACAACTACATGCCAGTCGCCGCGTTTCCATTTTGCTATGTCCGTGGATCTGTGTCGGTGGAGTCCTTTCTTTTCCACACGCGCTCTTTTTGGATGCGTCCAGGGGTGTCTACTGCCCCAATCCACTTCAGCAAGATGCCCCCAAACGTCCTGCGGGATGCGAAGGATCCCCTTTTCAATCGTTTATTGTGCCAACTGGTTAACACCCATCTTCCCCCCTGCTCCTCGATGAGATCCACCAACAACATCCCCTCCCCGTTCCCGCGTGGACAACGCTCTGTCGTGCTCCCCTACTTCAACCCACACCTATTTTTCCCACCCTGGATCCTGCTGTTCCTTTCCGCGCTTAGGACGCTGGCCGACAAACGCGGGAAATGGGAAGAGGCGACGCGGCTCCTCGCTCATCCCAATGGTTTTTCCCATTTGCGCTTGCTCGCGGACGTAGCACGGACGCGGATGCTGACCTTACCCTGGGATTCCATCGTCCCCGGGTATAGCACATTTGTTGATTTGAAAACATCTCAACTTCCAGACCTCTTGACGGTTGGACTCGTCACGGACAGTATTATGAACGCGGGCGGGGAATACGTTCAATCACATCAACACCCCTCCTCCCACTCGCTTATATTCGACACCTTCTTTCTGGGATCCCTCCTCGCGCTCCGACGCCAGTACGAGAAGTACCCACACCCGCCTACCTTCCGGTCGCTTGACAGCCACTCTACCTCGTTGTATTTTCCAGTTAACGATGCAGGGCATTGGACTCTCTTATACATCGATCTCGTCAGCCGCACGTTTTGGCACTTCGACCCTAGCTGGCAAAGCCACCCACCAGTAGAACATCTTCAGCTGGTTCAATGGTGGCTCGCCGACACACATCCAGGCGCTTCCTTTAAACCGTCTCTACCTCCATTCCCTCTTTTCCGTGCCCTGCGTGAAAAGCTACAGTGCGGGGTCGTTATCCTGAGCGCGTTGGCGCACTGCGTATTGGATCGCCCCATGTGGATCCCCGGGATGCGTATTGAGCACCGACTTGACTGGTTCATCAGCCTCACTGAAGAGTGCGGGGAAGGCGAACAGGTTCGTGTTTTAGTCTTAGCGTTTGCAATCCGACATGTGATACTGACTTTGCAATAGGCGAGGCGCTCTCAGCTTTTGTCCGTCGGGGATGGGATTATTCCGGCCCCTGCCCCTGCCCCTGCTCCGGCTCCGGCTCCTGCCCCTGCTCCGGCTCCTGCCCCTGCTCCAGCTCTTGATGCATCTCTAGATGGCGCGGCTCCTGCGGACCCCGATTCGGATGATGAGATGCCCCCCCTCGTGCCTGCGTTCGACGATGACGACGCAGATTCTTGGTGCAGTGGTCACTCTCGTGAGCACCTTTTTGACAACGACTGTCCTCCGATGTTTTGGTCCATGCAGGACAGGCGCAACATGGAGCACACGTGTGACACCGACTCGGACGCCGATTGTCCGCGCAAGGCGTCATCCGTTCCATGCCCTGGCCTTACGGGGGGGCGTGATGCGCGCATTTCTGCATATGTTAGCCTGCGCTGCGCTTTCGACCGCGCGCGAGATGGAGGTCCAGTGCGCAATGTTTTTGCTCAGAAAGTCTTTGGGATGCCTTGGAATGCTTTGGGTGAGGTGCGACAGACCTTACTCACTAAAAAGATGGAGCGTGAGAGTGAGTGGATTGTTAAGTCTGACGGCAGGCTGTTTTCGCGCCGTTGTCATCGGGTTGCCGTGTCTAACAGGGGCAGAGAAACCTTGGGGCCGTGCGCTCAGTGCCGTGCATTGCCTCATCTCGTCTCTTTCAACAAAACCCTCAACAATCTCTCCGATTTTGCTGATAATCATTAGCAACTTTTTTTTCTCTTCCTAAACTCTCTTGCGTCGCATTTTCACCTTCCTCTCTATACGTGTTTTGTCTTTTTTTATCTACTTGCCTTGTTTTCGTAATTGCTGCCTTGTCACGTGTTGAGACTACCGAATAAGGAAAGCGAAGTCATTACACCACCCTATGAGTGAATTATGTCAAT
>KL198129.1:55814-80934 GCA_000697705.1 Botryobasidium botryosum FD-172 SS1
CTCATTGCCCTCTTTACCTTGGATCATAGCAATCAGCGCTCACCAGCCCTCACCCATCTCTCCCCATCATCCATCTCCATCATCCCACCCTTATCCTCATATCGTTCACTGGCACATGAGACCACGCTATTGAGAGAGGTGCGTGCTCATGCACGCCGTCCTCATGAATGCTTGAGAATGTGAGTAAATTTCTACTATACATCGTCTCGCTCGTTTATTTATTTACTCTCTCTTTTTAGGAAATGATAATTATTAAAGTAGTATCAAGTACTGTTGGTAGTCCTTGCGCGCATCCACGACGCAGGCGTAGATAGCAGTACGATAGCCATGCTTTATCCCAAGGCCGACGTGGCTCAAGGGCGCCGGCTGGCTCGCGCAGGATGCAAGTCGCGGTTGTGTTAACCTCTTTTGGCACCTCCTTATCAGTTCGCGCGTGCGCGCTCCTGAACGCTCTCAACGATCACCAGCGATATCCCACCCGCCCACACCTCCTCGCACTATGAGCCCGATCGAAACCCCCGCCCATCCCACCTCCACCGTCGATGACAACCCCGCCTCTGTGCACGCGGCGTCCCCCTCCATCTCGGGCGCCCATGAAGACCCTTCTCCCGATTCACCCAGATCGACGTCGTCCACCCTCGTCGACGCCCCGCCCCCCGTGATTCCTCCTTTCCACGCGCCTGCGGCGCCGATCTGGGTACGCCTGGACTTTGACGCAATCCCAGGCCTTCGGGAAGCGTACGATTGCGAGGTAGAGCGCCTGGAGGCGCTCCTTCCTGTAAGTATATGTCTTAACGCTTCTTGGCTGCCTAACTGATCCCATCTCGCTCTTCAACTTCAGGACAACGCCTCCCCAGCCCAGCTTGATGGCGTGCGCGCCCAGGCGTATGGGAACACCGCCTCGGCACTCGGATTCGCGGTGAGGGAGAGGGAAAGGGAAGAGGAGCAGGCGCGAGGCGCGAGGGGAGATGAGGAGATGGACAAGGAAGTCATTGGTGGGGTGAGCGCGATGCGAGCGGTGACGATGACCACGACGGCGAGTGCTTTTTTACGATGGATTAGACTTTTTTTTCTCTTGCTATCTTTACCGCATGCATCCCTCCCAGCTTGTTTTTCATGTATATCCTGTACCAATGGCAATCACGTCTCGCGTTTTTCCTGACCCAGTGTGCCTCAACCGTTGGCGAATAGCCCTCCCACGAACATCAGTAGCTCGTAGCATCCTCTCCCTGAACGATGTCCGTTCGTGCTCCCGGTTTCCCCACTCTGAAGACAAGCGCAATATCCCCATAGACATATTCGATACTTGGTCGTTCCTGTCTCGATGTCCAAGCAAACGAACGCCTCCCTCATCCACAGTACGCAAACTCTTTTGGATTTTTGATATATCTAACTAATCTGTCTCCAGATCTGCGCCATCGTGAACGGCGCCCTAAGCTTGCGCTCGTATGCACGTCCCCAGCCGAGGTTCTTGGACCAGCGCTCAAGATCAAGCCCGCGCGTCGCGGGACGTTGCCATACACGATCGTGATCATTGATAAGGGCCGCCTCATCGATGTTCCTTTCGGCCATTTGCTCGTCAACTCCTAGGATCTATCGCGGCGCTACCGTCATCATGATCCTCGTCACCATCGCCGAACTTTCGTATATCTAACTACCCGGAATAATACCTCGCGTATTGTCCGCCATCTTCTTTTCCTGCTCATCACTCTCGGTCTCACCGCTGGCCCCACGTTCTACATCGCTTCTGCGGAGCCCAGCATGGATTCACAGCTTCCACTCATCCTCGGTATCGGTATCGTGCAATTCTTCATCTCGGTCGTCACCACGCTGCTGTTCAGTGGTGGCATCACAGCGACGGCGGCTTCCCCTCCAACCCCGCGACCGTTCCAGGTACAGTGACACGCGCGACCGGCCAAACGCTTAAATATTCTCTCGCTCTCTACGCTCTCCTTTCTGCATCCCTCCCCTCTTTTCGGTGCTGATGACTCGGACTTATCTGGCGACCAACTCGCGTGGGCTCAGCTATGTTGGGCTTACGCTCGAGCTTATCTGGTAACCCGCTTCAAATTTCGGCGCTGGTGGTTCAGACCTCTCTGGCGACTAACCTTGAGGTCTTGCCTTGGGACTACTGCGCGGACTCAGTTACATTCGGCGCTGGCGGCTCGGACATGGCTGGCGACTACCTCGCCGGCTCACGTGATGTAGGTGATGACTGCGCTGACCCGAGTGGGTGTAATGACACCCGCGGAGGCTCGCAGTCAACCCATACCTTGCGTACGTGCGGGCTAGTGCAACTTTCGGCGCTCGCGCCTCAGACCTGGCTGGCGACTACCTCAGCGGTTTACACGCCATGACGGGGGCGGTGACTACGCTGACCCGAGTGGGTGTAATGACACCCGCGGAGGCTCGCAGTCAACTTATGCCTCCCTCGCGTCTGTGCGGGCTGGCTAGCGCGACTTTCGGCGCTGGCGGCTCAGACCTACCTGGCGACGGGCGTCCCCCGCTTTTCCTGAAGAACCGGATATAGTGTATTTTTCCTCTAGCAGAGCAATTCTGGACGCAAAATTCGGCGTCAAACATCGCACATCAGCAAATTTACCAAAATTCGGCCTCGCACCTTCCGGAATTTCTGGAAATTCGGCCTCGGACATTGAGGCCAAAATTGGCCATTTTTCGGACTATTTTGCATTGGACATTAGGCAAAATTTCCGAAAATCCGTACTTTCCAGCATGTAACATACCCTAGGATAAACCAGGGTCCTGAGTGGCCTCGTCAGCGATAGGGACTTGGTATATCCGAGGCTCTTGGCGCGCGGCTTATGGTATGACATGCACGCCAAACGCGTCAACCACTTCAAGTAATAACCCCGGGGTCAACCCTCGGGGCCATGTGAAACCCCCCAACCATAGCTAACTGGCTAGCGCGAGGGCACCCTTCCCGCTAGCTTATAAGCTTCCAAACCCATGTGGCCTAGGTGAAATGATGGCAATATCTTAAAGGATTTTCAAATTTCTTTAACATACTATTAGGTCGATAAGCCATTGTATGTACAAAATGTTCTTTAAGTTTTCTTAGGCTAAACGTTCTCAAAAAATACAATGCAATCTGCCCATTTTCTAAACATGGCAAGTCTAGGATTATCCCCAATTGCCTGCAGTGTACATCTTCGCGCGAACGACGCGTCGTGGTAGCGCTACATGACACGGACGCGCATTCGGATCCGAGGCGCGTACAGGCCGGCCATACGGGCCCCGATATCTATTGGCTGGGGGCTAAAATTCATTGCACGGAATATTGTCCGGGGTATGACAGAAGTATCGACCGATTATCGGCGAAGCATCCTTAATACCTCTGGAATACTCCGTCCAAACTATTGACGCGGCATTTCGGGAGTATGCCCCAGAGTATCTTACATACTTCCATGATACTCACCCCAAAATATTTTTCAACTGTCGTGGTGACAGGACATATATGGAGTAGCATAGCATAGGCCAGCCGGAGATACAGCGGATAAATAGGATAAAACATTCGAGCGAGGAGCGGAGTAGAGCAAAACTTGAAGAGGCCCAAGCGGGCAGCCCGATGAATAGGTGCACAGGAAGTAACGGCGAACACCTGAGAAAGCGAGCCTTGTCACATGTTTCCGCATAAGTCTCTGAGCACTCGGTGAGCCATGCAATATGGCGTAGGGGGTGGTTGAATGCACGAACGAACGGCAGAGTCGGAAGATCGCAGGGAGCCCGAGCTTAAGAGCAGGAAACACCCGAATAAGTCCGATATGACAAGAGAATAGCAAGAGAGGAACAGAAAGAGAATATTGCTGCATACATAAAGCTGAAGCGCCGAAGTCGCATACATGCACGTAAGAAAAGTGTAATTGGTGAGTACTGAGTCATGACGCGTGACGAATGATGGCGGACGTGCTGAATATCTGGGTACTGGACATACGGCGGCACATGGTGTGCATCGGAGCCTGTTTGCGTCCAGTATTCCATCCGCGGGAGTCCCACGAGTGCACCCGATCTTCTGCCGCATCTGCGTCAGCCCAAATCCCAAGGCTTAGTCCCAAAGTCAACACCACCACCGGAAGCAAAGAGGCGCATTGTCACTGTGGCTGATGGCGTGCAAAGAGTCCCCGCCACTGTCATTAGCCCCATCATCTCTGTCACCAACGACAGCAAGACACATAAAAAATGGTCTTAAATAAAAATTTCTCCAGTATACTGTAGCCATTTTTTGAGCCTATCTATATGCTCAAACTCAAAATAGCATTAGTACAACGCCTTGTATTTAGAGGGAGAAATCCGAAGTTCAACGGCTACTTTTGAGAGCATTTCTTGAATAACATGGCAAGGACCCATGCAATTGGCTTGAGACATTATGAAATATTTCTGAGAGCTTTTACTAGCATCAGATAGGCCCCACCAAGACACATAAAGATAGAGAATTGGGAAAGTTATGGGGGGAACATGCCCAAATATAAGTGTCTCTTCTGTCCCCAGAATTACACCACAACTGTTTGGCCAATACAGAATCAGTTTAGTAGGGGCCTTCCTTCTATACTAAAATAATTCTTGAGGCAATAGGGAGAAGGTGCGGTGAGGTCCCCAGGTGGATACACACAATTCTCTGTGCCACGCATAAACTGAGTAGTATTTCAAGTATCACTGCCTCTCATGGCTGCGACCGGACCTCATAAGCGTGTGCGCACCAATTTTCTGATGACCCTACGCCAAGAGATGACAGAAATTGGTCGTGAAACGCGAGCGTAGTGTCGCTTTCCATCTGCGGTGCTACCTGTGGAGTACGAGATGATATTGTGGAACTCTCTTCTCTTTTTCCTTCTCAAGATGACTAATATATGTCAGGAAGACGTCCACCCAATGGGTTTCTTATATATCAAATGGTTGCTGTGCAATGCACAGAGTATATAGGCATATATTTCCCCTATATTCCCCCATGACTTGATGATTTCTCCACCTTTTTGCTTCATTTTGGGGTTCTTAGGGTGCTTATATATAGTCCCAAGAATATTTAATAGGTGCTCAAGCTGATACACGAGGTCGTTGTGAAGTTATTCCTGGATTACTCACAAACATGGTCTTATTTCATTTGCACAAACTCCAGATGATTTACATAGCAGTAAGATAGACTACAGTGATGGTCACACGAGCTAAAAAAATGTGCCGGTACGAAAAATTGTCGGCAGTCTTTTCAAAGTGCCTCGTTGTTGCCGATGGCGACGAAGATCCTTTGTGTGACAGCAACGACGTGTCTTGTTTGCTTCCGGCGGTGGTGAGTTGCGTGTTTGGCCGGTGCATACCACACCTTTGGTTTTTGCTTGGACATCTCATCCGGGGTCTCTCGCCGGTTATCTCCGTGGGGGGCAAGTTTACCGTATACTACCCTATCTTGCTATTCCTCAACCCTCCCTGACTAAGCACCATCAAGGACCCTGTTGAGTTTCCATGTAAGCACGCTCTTTTGCTACTTTATCAGTCTCATCTGGGCCAGCTCTTTATCGTCAGTCGCAAGACCCACTGAGGCCGGTGACGACATGTGGCCCCTGCTGTCTGCGCCACTAGCTAGCCATGCCCCGCTTTAGACCTGATTGGGCTGGAGGCCATGGCTGGCCTTTTCTGTATCAAATACCCGACATCTTGGTCAATTCACCCTTTCCCCTTGTACGGTTGCCGATATTGGAGATTTGCTCCATATCCTGCTCCCGGTCCAGTCTTCCTCTCTGGACGTTTGGTCCAGGTGTGAACATCTCCCATCTCTTCTCAACAAGGTGGCTCCCTTCTACTTTATGCGCGCTACTGATCAACGTCCTCTCTTGGACCCGTCTGGGCTGGAGGTCTGTACCTACTCTGTCCATCTGTAAGACCCCACTGGGGCCTGGTTATCCGTCGAGTCCCCTGTCAGACCCACTGGGCCTGGGGACCTGCATATACGCCCTGTTGACCACAAGACCCACCGGGGCAATGTCAACTCAACCCACCCTTGCTACCCAAACGGTGCTTGACACTGGAGATTTGCTCCATATCCTGCTCCCCGGCCCAGTCTTCCTCTCTGGACGTTTGGTCCAGGTGTGACCATCTCTCATCTCTTTCCAACAAGGTGGCTCCCTTCTACTTTATGCGCGCCGCTGATCAACGTCCTCTCTTGGACCCGTCTGGGCTGGAGGTCCGTACCTACTCTGTCCATCTGTAAGACCCCGCTGGGGCCTGGTTATCCGTCAAATCCCCTGTCAGACTTAGTGGACCTAGGGGTCTTGCATATACGCCCTGTTGATCATAAGAACCGCCGGGGCAATGTCAACTCGAACCATCCTTGCAATTCACAGCCCTTGATGCTGAAGAGTCGCACCATATCGTCGTGCCCCGCCTGTTACTCACTCGTTGGATATTTGGTGCAGGTGTGCCCAATTTCCCTAGATCAGATGCAAGCTAAGCTATATGGTGCTTTCTGAGCGTACCTGAAGCTGTGCCATTTCTGTGTACAAGAGTAGAGGCGCGCCCACTCACTAATATTGACCTTTAGACTCGTCCGCAAAGGAACCTGCTCTGCCCTTGCCTACCAACTCAATATTACCTCAGGGTATGACAACAGGATCTTTTGTCACGCTTACCTATGCCCAAAGTTCAGTCCAGCTGAAATCCACTTTATTTGTCAGGAGATATAGAGCAGCCCCACTTCTCTTGGTTTATAGTACATAGAGCATTTGTCACGTGACCTGCGAACGGCGCGCTCTCATTAAACACGAGATGAGAGACAAACCCTTGAGACAAAGACTCAACCTCATTGGCTGCTTCGAGCGTTTCTGCGCTGTATGTAAGCTACCGCTCACACACATCGTTCTCACACACGTGGCAACAAGCCACCGTGACCAAATCGCTTCTCACTGAATTACTGATTTGAGTGCCCTTGGTCCCAATATGGGCTTATCTCTAGGTAGCTTAAATCTCGAGTATTTTCCAGGAGCTCGGATTTTAGCCGGCCTGGCACCTTGGCGGAATTGAGTCCCCATGACGTGAGTCTCTTTGGCTATTACATCGTATCTTCCCTGATCCCAATGGATTGCTCATCAAGCGATCACAAACATTCAGGTGCTGGAGCTTTCCCAGGAAGCTGCATGTCACCGCGACCGCGAGCTCCGAGAAAATGATAATAATCCGAGGCAGCGCCGGATCCCTGAGTGTGAGCCCTCTCCCGGCCAAAATAGCCAAGATAATCCCTTTGCGCCATATCCCACACCTGCTGGTGAGTACTTATCCGAGGCTCAAGCACCTTGATCTCTCAAGCTTACAAGCTCATGCCGCTTGCCCACCATCTCCAGCTACAAACGTAAACCCCTCACGGTCTTTCCCTGCACCGACTTCGCGTAATAAGCCTAGCGATCCATCTACCAGCAGTCCGACACGTTCGGCCCACAGCTACCAGCAGCGGGCGCCTTGGAGTATTCAAGAACAAGGCTGGCAATTCCCAAATATATATGTAGAGTCTATGCCCTAATGAGATTATCCTACCGTGTCAGATAATATGCCGAACGCCCGATCTCTACCACAGCGCAGACATTGGGAACACGAGCCGGCGGAAAGAATCGCAGCTCAGCAGACTGCGTTACCTCAGTCACCAGCCCAAGGTCAGCTATATCCCGACTGCGAGTCAAGACCTTGTACTAAGAAGAGGTTTTGTAATATACAGCAGCGAATAATATGGCAAATGCGCGATCTTTAGCACAACAGAGACGGAGGGAGCGCGAGCGCGCGGAGAAGGCTGCTGTCAGGCAAATGGCACTGCCTGACCTGCCAGCCACGCCATATGAATCTACCACCCATCCATGGAACAATACTTTGCGACCTCCAACGACCCCAGCTACCGAGCGGGCTGGTCCCACCGCCGCTCGCCATGTCCCTCGGCAAATATCCTCACTGCCACGCACACCTAGGCCTCTGCCCATTGCGCGTCATCCAGCCCCAGCCAAATCTCCCCCAAACCAGAGTGCCGTATGTCCACCTCAAACCCCTGATACACCACCTCCCGACCAGGCCCACAACTGCAGAGCCCTCGACTCTCCTCTTGCACGTCGTCCATATGCAGAACACGCGGCACGCCACGATCTTGGCCGCATGGACATCGCGTGCGCTCATTGTGGAGCCCTGCATTAGATAGAGGAAAGGGTAGCAAATTCTTCAAGGGCATTGCCCAGATTCGGCACCTGCTGTGATCGCGGAAAAGTCCGTCTCCCCCCGCTCGCCGACCCTCCCAAGGAGCCGCGGCAGCTGTACTTGGGACAGCGCTCGCAGGGTAGCGAATTTCGGAACAAGATTAGCCAATATAATGCGGTCCTTGCGTTTACCCCACCTGGCGTGAATGTAGACGAGCAAATCAATCAGCATACGGGTGTGCCCTATGTATTTCGCATTCATGGAAGTCTTTGCCATAGAGCCGGCACACTGCTGCTTCCCCCGGGTCAAAGGCCAGCGTATGCTCAACTATATACTCATGATCCTCAGGCTGTGTTGGACCGTCGCATGGCACGCAATGGTAATTTGTGAACAGACACCATGCAAATGCTTCAAACCATGCTCTCCTCTTCCCACCATTATGCCGCAGTGTAGAAGCACGCCACAGAGATACTGTCTGAACATGCGGATACAGAGGACATCGCAATACATCTTCGTGCCCTTCCTAGCCAAGATCAGCGTCGATATACTCTCTCCACTGTCAACAATATAGAAACCTGACACGTCGAGTACGCTCAGTCAGTCCGGAGATGATGGTGGAAAGACTATTTATCTACCTGACACGTCGAGTACGCTGTTCAGGTCAACGTGGAAGTAAGTACAGGTGTCGTGGACGACGTGGAAGACGGCGATCCGGTCCTTACCTCAGTCAGTCCGGGATAGTCGTGATATTGTCTTATGCCGTCGGGAGGGACCTCTCCAGCATATGAACAATGGACATCCTGCCTATGCTACGCTCCACTATGTGCTACTCTCCCCTCGCGGAAAAGACGGGTGGAGCTGGGAGCTGTCACTGCATGAAACCGGACTGGGAACCGCCTCGCCGGGTGACTCAGGCTCGATACTGCGCGCATCAACTGCATATGCGAGAAGATGAATTCAACATAATTCTCCGTGGGGGCCGCCTTTTCCAGCAGTATCTGGTGGACATGTGGCCCTCGGCAGAACAGAACCGGCTCACATATATACCTCTCCATCAGGAGCAGTTATGGTCCTCACTGTATAACGGCCTTGAGGATGCGGTTGCAGCCGCAGATGGTAATCACTGAGTAAACGGTCCCCCCACAATTTCCAGGATTTCAGGGTTTTTCCCTGGTTTTATCATACATTTACGGCGCAAAGCGGGAGTGAAACGGAACATGGCTTCGAGTTTTTATGAGCACAGCCTTCTCATTTCCGGCGCAAGTCCAGTCTCCGCTTTTTACGTATCCACATGTAGTTTTCAAAAAATATCAAGTGCCGAGGCGCTGGCCCTAAAGCCAGCATACAGACCCATTCCCGCATATGCATCCGGGTTCCAGCACTTCAAGCTTCAAGTTCTTCACCACTCCTTCGTCGTTGTCGTCGATAGTCGTCACCACAGCTTCCCACGGCGGTATTCGCCACTCGCACGCGCACTGCAATACCGGCACACCCGCTGACACCTCACTCAATCTCGCACCCAGCCTTGCTAGCTCTCGCTCTTGCCGCTAGCGCACTCTCGCACACCCACACACGCGTAAGTACCTGCGGGTATGCCCTTTATTGATATTGAAAGTCCTTGCCCGGTTATGTAGTATTCTCTCTCACTCCCACTGATGCAACCTCTCGCTCTCTTCTTTGCAGTTTGCCATACACACACTCTCGCACATTCTCGCACTCTCGTACACATTTCTCCTACCAATACCTGCACTGTTCCAGCTAACTCTCTATTAGAATAATAATTAGATAATACTCAGAATCATGTCATCGGACAAGGATTCATGTATTAACTATAGTATAATACTTAGAGTTATGTCATCGGACAATAATCAAGTATTTACTCAGCATTATTAGTAAACCAAACATTATGTAATACAAGCGCAAGCGTTCAAGAGCAATATCTGTAAACATTGAATCCGCTTTAGGATTGTACAGCCTTGGTATATTGGCTCCTAATCTGATCGCACAGCCTTCTAATATTGCGGTACCGATCATCCAGATACAGTTGCATAGCCTCCAGGAACGGAACCGATCGGAACCGGCTAATTAGACAGATTGAGCGCAGACCCTTGCAAAGGCTTTAAAGGTTAATTACCACTTCCGACTCAACACCAGAAGTGTGCAGGAGGTTTATGAGTATGTACCTTAGGTTAGCTTTAGATAGGAAATGCTCGGTACCGCTCGGTACCTTAAGGCACCGATAGGCACCGATCGGAACCGATGAGTCATGTCCTATAAGCAGTAATTATAGACAGATAGGGTAGTATATACTAGATATGTAGTTTTCTGCTCACAATGTACATAGACACAAACAGGCTTTGGGAAAGGTATAAAAGGAGCCCTCTGGGATCCTCCAAAGTCAGGGCAGATCCACGGTGGACGCCTCCGCCAACCTTATGCACATCGTAACCAAGTTGCGTGAACTCCCACCCGACCCCACCTCGTATGAGAAGCAGAATCGAAAGAAGATCGCGCTCCTCAAGTTCGACATCAAGGGATTCTTTAATTCCATACCCCGCGCCCGGCTCATCGAGCATTTGCACAGAAAAGGATTCCCCAGAGACCTTACCCTTTGGATCGCCGCCTACCTAGAAGGCATGCGCACCACCTTCCGCATCGATGGCATCGTATCGGAGGAATTCGACATCGAAGAGGGCATCCCCCAAGGATCGCCTCTCTCCCCCTCCCTCTCCATCCTCTTCACGAGCGACCTCAAAGAGTTCGTTCGGCGATACCTCTCCAAGATCAAGGGCATCTCCGCCTCCAACTTGGAAGAACTCATAATGTACGTCGATGATGGCATGTTCATCATCTGGACTAAACGAAAATGGGCTATGATCGCCAAGTTCATCCCCCACCTCCTCGCCGCCCTCACCGCATGGGCCAACACCTTCGGCATCTCGATCGACCCGGGAAAAACAGAACTGATGTACCTCTTTGAGGACTCCAAGAACCCCGCCCCCGAAGTCCCGGGGGTTACAAAAGTCAAGATCATGCGCTGGTTAGGCGTAGATTACGACCAAAGGCTCACGTTCTACGCGCACGTAGCCAACTCGCTCAAAAAGGCCACCAAAAACATGGTCCCCCTCCACGTCTTCAAGAAGCTTAGCAAGGGAGTGTCCGCCGCGGCGGCGCTCAGATTCTACCTCGGGGCGATTCGCCCCATCCTCACATACTCGGCCCCCACCTGGTGGGGCAGCGACCGCCACCCACACTCCGACAAACTCAACTCGTTCCAGAGCAAAGCTCTCGCCAGATGCCTCGGCACCTTCCGCACCACCCGCACTTGGGTAAACCACGCACTAGCTGGGGTCCCACTCCTCAGCTCGCACCTGAACATGGTAGTCGAGCTCTACATCTCTAGGGTTCCGTACTACTTCACCTCCCATCCGACAAGGAAACTCCTCATGCCAATCGTGGACAACCCCCCGCCGCTCGACACCACTATACTGGACAGAGCGGCCCGCTACGCGAGGGAGCTTCCTCTCCCATACCCAGTCATCATCCCCCCCTGGATCCCCACCCAACACCCTAGAACTTGGGTCGTCGACGACATCCGCAAACCACCCCCGTTTGCGGTCGAAAACTACGTCATCCCCCTGCTCGAAGCCATCGCCCTCACAGGCACGCCAGTACTCTTCATCGGTATAAATCACCGACACTCCCACCTGAAGATCTTTCCCAGATTCCTCCCGCCTGACGCACCTTATACCCCCCAGGTATTCACCATCCAACTCCCCGACCATTCGATTGGGGAGCGCACCCACGCCGCTAACCTCGCACTCATGGGCGCATTGCGCAACATGCCCACCCACCTCCTTACACCTGACCTAGCACTGGTCATCGCCAACAGAGCCATCGTCGATGGCTTGACCAATCCCACCAGGAGGACGGTCTACCACTCCCACCTCCACGACCTGGCCAGCAGGGCGATCCTCGCCTGCCCCACAAACCTTCACGTCTTTGTGATTAACAAGTTCCACACCCTCCACCCCCCCAAGTCGGCGTTCTACTATCGACCGCCCACCTACGTCCCTGAGTCGTTCACTGAGACGGCACCCTCGCGCCGCGTCGCCACTAGACGCTTCAAGCAACTCCAAGCTCAGGCTCTCGCAGAGGACCTGGAAGAAAACATCCCCCAGGACCATATTTTCCGCACCTTCGACCTCCTCCGCGACCCGGTGGACACTATTTACCCCTCGTTTATCGACCTTCGCCGCCCGGCTGGAGAGACCGCTCTCCTTGCCCGCATCGCCTCAGGCCACTGCAAAGTGGGAGCCTACTTCCTCAAAATGCACATCGACGCGCCCGACGCCCCGATTGCATGCCCATGTGGAACGGTTGATATCCAAACAATCGTCCACGTGATCACCGACTGCCCGATTACGGACCCCGCCAGACACCTCATCGAAAACGATGAAGGTGACATTGACCTCGCGACCTTGTTCACCGACAAGCTCGACTCCTTTCTCAAGTGGCTCAGAGCCACGCACTCCTTCACTCGCCGCTTTGGCGAAGCACTTGGCCCTGTCTCTCCAAGGCAGGGGGCTCCTGATCTCGTTGGATTTAGCGTAGTAGATTAGTTGCACTAACGTTCTCTCCCCCTCAGTTTCCCCTATCTCATTAGTCATGTAGGCTGCCCTTCCTCGTGTAGAGTAGTCGTTCACATAAGCCTTAGGCTTCGGAACTACCCCCAATACATGCGTTACACAAAAAAAAAAAAAGATCCTCCAAAGTCCCCTCAGTCTTCTCAGCACACTCATCTTCTCCTTCACCGAGCGGTCCAAGAGAAATCCACTGCACTACAGTAAGTAGTCTATTGTAAATACATCTTGTGATAGTATTAAGTAATCAATATATCGGTTATAACTTTAATACTCTCGCCTTTTCTTTCTTCCCGTTGCCTGCCCTCCCCTACGCCCTTTCCTGCGTTTCCTCGCACCCGCGCCCTCGCCCTCCCCCAACCACACACACCCGCGCTCTTTCTCAGCCTCGCGTGCCCCCTTCCTCTTCATCCTCTTCTTTCCTTTATTTGTTTCTCTCCCTTCCTGATTACCTAAAGCTCAACTGCACATCCACATTTTGTACATATGGACTTGTATTGAAATACCATTATTTTCCGGTTTACTAAAATCACGGAAATAGTAGAACAGGAAACCGGAGTACAACGCTGGAGCCAAGGTGTCCAATTCTGAGATTTTATCCCGTTTTTTCCGGAAATGCGACTATTCTCTGGCCCGTAGCATCAGAATCCCCACAAATGTCTAATATCGACATTTTAGTCACTTTAGTAATGTCGCGCCCGTGTAGGGTCCCCTTGTAGTTAAATTTAGTCATTTAGTCATTTAGTCACTTTGTACTCGGATTTGTGTTTTGTCAGTGGGCGACCATTTGCATTTTTAGTAAACTCGCGGATGTGTAGCTTTGTAGAAACTAATGTTGCGGGAAATTGGTATGATACAGAATGTAATAGCCGAAAAGGAAAGCTAGCTATCAATATTTAGATCCAATCGGGCTCGGATACCAAATTGACGAAATCAACACCTGCGGTGCACGCATGCGGACCGACCTCTTCCCTACCCTATCCAACGCTTGTGACTTTCTCCACCAGCACACCTTGCCCCTCCCCTCCAGCGTCCGTATCACCCTCAACCTCTATCACATCCGGGGCAAATCGCAACCACAATCGGGGCTCCGAAATGCGGGGGCGGGACCCGCCGGACTACATCAGGAAACTAACAGATTACTTAAAATTGGCCCAAAATTTATTTTCCCCCCTGTCCTTCATTTGGCCATCCTTCACCAAATCTGCATGCATATTCTGAAAGCCCACTATCAATTCCCCCTATGAGCATAAAATGCACAAAGACTATTGGGCCATGGAAGAGTAAGGAGCTGGAAGATATTTGTAGAAATGCAATATTGGTGCAAATTTTTGGGCCACTTTCCCTACTTTAGAGCTTAGCTCCACTTATTTAGCTTAAACCCTGGTTTAAGTCATTTTAAGCCATTTTAAGTTGATTTAAGCAAACCATGAGTTTCCTGATGTAGGCACGAAGAGCTCTATTGAAATAAGGAAAATGAGTATGATATCATAGTGCGGAAAGGGGGCTTACGGGTGTATTGGTCAACCTCATGGCTCATACCACATACACTGGGTCTGTGGGGGTGAACAGGACGGATGTGAAAGGTGCACAACTGCGTTGCACGCTTATGGACCTCAGCCTCTGGAAAAATGTTTGTCGAGAGACACATAGGCTGAGTATGCAGGAAGTATCTCAAAGTCCACTCACTCTGGGACCGGCAGGGCAACGCAAGTCAGAGGGGAGAGTGAAGACGGTGGAAATGAGAGGCTACGGCAGGGTGGTGCAATGAGGTAGTAGCGGCGGTTGGTGCGGGAATATTGAGCATGGCAGGCTGCAGCTGGATCGGTGTTGTAGGGGCTCTCTGAAAAGAGCTATGATTTTGTAACTTTTTGTTGCCCATCAGCTGTGGCGCGCGAGTGATAGTGAGGGGTAGCCTTACTATGGCTTGATCAATCTATCTGTCGTTCGTGCCAGGACAGTGCTAATACTGGCCACGGACGAAGGCAGCGACCATGTTGTTGTCGTTGGTGTCGTTGTCAGTGTTGTCAGCACGGGGAGTAGTTGGTGGTAGTGATGGTGGGGACGATGGCGTGAACTGCAGCACTGCCGCAACCCTTTGCAACCTCTACACCTGGGCATTTCAATATTCCCAAGTCCCTCGACTCAACACTCACACCATTCGCATTCGCTCCCTCTCTATGGTGCGTCGTCTTGCTACACCACCACCTCACCTGCCCCAACACTGAGGCCGGCCGTCTCCATAGGTGGGTTAGAAGAATAGTTATTAATTTACATTTATTTTATTAAAACCTCCGTATCGCAGTTCCCGTTTTCAAAGAGTGCGGTGGCACTACTGCATGGAAAAAGTGACGTAGGTGCTTGGGGGTCTGTGGAGTGAGCACTGGGTAGATCGCGCAAGGTACGCGCTTTGGTGCTCAGGCTACCTTACTCATACCGCTCCCGCTGATTCCTGTTTTTTTTTTTTTTCACCTCGGTCCTCCATCCACAAGCATCCCTTCCCTCGCGCCACTGCCCAAGTTCGTCGAGCACTTGCGGCAGAAAGTGTCACGAGCGACCGATGTGCGTGGTTGTAGTCATGCCCGCGGCCCGAGCTCGCACCCTCGTGCTCTCCTTTCTTTCGCGCGCACAACGTACACACGTCATTCCTCCCCAGCGTTGTCCTCCTCATTACATTTTCCCCTCGCGAGCCGCGCTCAAGATGACAATCTGAGTCAGAGCGTGTTTTTGCGCTATTTGTAATTTTAGTGCCGCTTGTAATTTTAGTATCAAGCAAGGAAATTACTAAATGCCTAAATGACGCAAAAAGTGCTAAACTACAAATACCCGCCTGCAACAAATGTGTACCTACAAAGCCAGGAAATTTTGGCCACATACTTGCATCCGGTCCCATCCAACTGCTCTCCCCAGAACGACGATGGCGCGTGTACGATATATCTTTGTTTAGCTATCATCGCTCACGCCATAGCAATCATACCCGTGAGTGAACGGTGCGCAGGGAACCAAAACCAAGACTACAGGCAAAGAAAAAAGGACCAGTGTCATGCGGCCGATTTATCCACGTCTGTTCCACACCCCACTCAAAACTTCGTCCACCTCCCCCTCGCCTTCAATACAGCGACAATCCGCTCCCGCATGCTCTCCACAAGACTCCTACGGTACGCAGGGTCAACATCGTCCCAAATTTCGTTGACCCTCTTCCAAACCTCTTCCGCGCTTGTCGGGTAGTTGCGATAGTCGTTACGGAGACGATTTTTGATATGTTTCCACAGATATTCAATGGGATTAAGATCGGGGGACTAAGGGGGCCAATCCATCACCTCCATCCCATGCCTTTCGAACCAGTTTGTGGCGCGTTTCGAGGTGTGTTTCGAGTTGCCGTCTTGTTGGAATAGGATATCCGACACTTCCCGGCCATGATACTCCAAACTCCAGGTGAGCTCGTCATTAAGGATTTGCTCATAGAGTTCAGCATTCAAATTTCCTTCAATCCTGCAGCAAAGCGCAAGCCCATCTGCCGTCTACAGCCCCAGACCATGATATGACCACCACCAAATTTCATCGTCTCGCGGACACTCCGTGAGTTCAGCCCCCTGCCAGGCCGTCCCCAGTAATACGCGTCACCTTCAGGCTCATAGAGGTTGAACTTTGTTTCATCTGACCATATGACGCGTCTCCAGTCCTCCACCGTCCAGCCAGCATGCTGTTGCGCGAATGCGAGTCGCGTGCGGATGTGCCGTTTTGTGAGCCGGGGCTTATTACGGCGGCGGAGGTATCGCAAGCCTGCATTGTGCAGAGCCTTGTGGATAGTAGAAACTTCTGGTGCAGGACTTTGATCGCCAAAAAATTCTTTGCGAGCCGCTGATGCATTTTTACAGTGACCTGCCTTGATAGCACGGACTACGTGCTCTGCCTCCTGAGGCATAATTCGTTTGGGTCGGCCTGCGCGCGGGATAGGAATATCGCGAGATGACAGGCGACGATATTTGTTTACTGTGGTGCGGCCAACGCCCAGGCGACAGGCGATTTCGTGCGAAGATAGGCCCTGGAGGAGGAGTGAGAGGATGTCGTCTCTAATACGAGGGGAAATCTTCCTCATGGCGAATGGTGCGGGGGGGCTGTAGTGGAGCATATATAGGTTTCGAAGATGATATATCACTCCCATTTGCCACGAGGCATCCTGCAGAAAACCAGGCGTCGTCGCATCATCCCCCAAACGGAGGCATCGCGGATAAATTGGCCAAGTGAGGCACGTGACTTCTTCTCAATATATCTCAACGCCCAAGACCTCACGTTCATTGATTTATATTTCAGCGGAAATGGCAGGGATAGCGCAAGCCAACGCCAGGATATTGAATGCCTTTTATAACACCCAGGTGATTCTACAGTAAAAATCGCGAGGTCAATTTCTAACACACGGCCAATATTTCCTGGCTTTGTAACACCACCTTACTTCTCCATTTTTACTTTATTCTTTCTCCCCTTTATCCTTTCCCTCTTCACTTTCTAATCTTCTAAACCTGTCCCCCCGCCCCCCCATGGGCTGGGTCCTCTGCCGAACCCGGCGCGAAGGCTTCTAGATACGTACATACCCTTCCACCTTTCTTCAGATTCCTCGCACCCATGTATTTACTAATCTGCGGCGGTGCACCATATGCGCTCAAGCGCCTCGGGCACCCTAATTGGCTACTTTTTTTTATAGATCTTAAGCACAGTGTATTCAAACCATAGCCCGCGGGCGAGACAGGTACCTATAATTGGCTACACTACACTGTTCTGACATCACCCCACACCCTGAACCCACATGTCCAGCGCTATAGGGCCCCCCACCAGTAGTTGAAGGAATAGTGGTAAATGATGCGGGGTGTATGGGATTCGAACCCGCGACTACTGACTCGGCCCCTAATTGACTATTACTACTACTACAGCCAGATTGGTCAGAAAAAGCTTATAAATACTCCCATATTGACTCAGGGAGCGAAAAGATTGAGATATTGAGATCTCTACTAGAGGCCTCGCGCACTACGTGTGCTCCCGGCCGAACCATGCAGCGAAGGGCCACACGGGGGTCATGCCCACGAGCCCCCCATGATGTTCGCGCCTTATGTTACAACAGGAATTGTCCAACCAGAAAAGCACTACAGTAAAAACCGTGATCTTGTAAACTGGTAATCATGTAAGACCTGTGCGCATGTAAGGGAAGCGAGTCCACAAACAGTAATTGAAAATGATTATGTAATTGGCTTTTTGTGATTAAAAAATATGCCAGAATTTGATAGCTCTAATTTAAAGTAATTTTGGTGCGGGGGAGATGTATGATTAGGCCGCTCTATCAGTCCCCGGAACTACGGGAGAGGCTCGAGAGCTGCAAAAATTCTTTACGGATACCCACAGCTGTGATCTGGTCGCGCGACAATAGTTTTTTGCGTAGCTTCGCCGTACTGTGATTTTGTAAACCTGTGTACATGTAAGGGAACCGCAGTCGTACATGATCTCGATGTTTACTGTAGTACTATAGCTATATGTTAATTGCCCAGAAGATCGCTCATTGTGCCACTGTTTTCGTAATCATTGTATGAAGGGGCAAGTACTGTTAACCAGCGTCCAATCGCACTGTGGTTATGTACATAGTTCCGTCGCTCTGCGTTAGCGATAATATCCACTCGCTCAATCACCGAGCGCAGTCTTCAATTATTTAATAGGGACGTTCAGAGTAAAAAAAACAGGCGTCAAAACGGCTTCAAAACAGCTCTCAAAACCAAAATCCAATTCCTATCATATGCCTTGACGTGATTTTGACAGCGAACCCGGTGTCGTTTTTGCCCACAGTTTTTCTCCCGTGAAACCCCCCTACAGGCGAATTGGATAATAACTGCTGCTAAAAGCTCGATTTTGTTTCTCAAATGGGGTCAAGTGTGTTCTGCGACCCTAGTTGTACTAAAGCAGTATGGTACGCGTGTACAGTGTTCGCCGTCGGTGCTCAGATTTGCAGAAAAATATGGCTATGGCGGACACGCGGCAGACGGTTTTGAAGCCGCTTCAAAGACAGCTTTGAGACCGTTTTCGAGCTGTTTCGACGCTGGATCTTCTACTCTGAACAAGGCTAATGATAAAGTACACGATGACTTCACTCCTTTGAGTTCACCCTCTCACTCCCACACCTCAACGCCCTCTCCCTTTCAAAAGTTAAGAGAGGGCGCGGGGGAAAAGCCATGAGGTGAGGCAAACACGTCGAGTCAGCCTTGTCCTCGTCACCCACAAATCAGTCAACGCAAGTGCGATCCACTTCCGCCAACCAAATGAATTGTCGTTAACGCGGGCAGTGCGAGTGCGAGTGCAAATGGGAGAAGTGTGTCGCAGGGGTCGACCGGGGATGTATACGATATTGACGGACTGTAAAGCCATGATGCAAGCACTGTCGCAAATGCTAGCACGGCTCCACTACGCGCATAGTTCTGTGAATGCTGCGTAAGGAGTGCAAAATAAGAGCAGTTTGGTTTGAGGCGGTAGACATAACTGACACCACATTGTAGAATGAGCATTCCGGGAAAGTGTAATGCAAGAGCGAAGGCGTGTGTGCCCCCCAGGGGAAGGCAGCAAAGACCTACAGTACTAAGGGTAAAACCGTTCAGCAAGACAGACGGGCCGTTAGCACGTCTGCAGCTTTAGCTTGCGTCCTGAGGGCGGGTTGCAATAGTGATCTTGTGCTGGGGATCGTTGCATACGCCGTGGGATATGCCCGTAACAAAGAAAGGGCGCTTTGTGCACTAGTACTGATGGTGGCCGAGGATAAAGCCGGACTAAATTATATCGAGGCTCGGATACACATCAGATAGCAAACAGAGAGCAGCGCACTAAAACTGGCTTGCCGATCAATATCGTGGTTGTATAGGGGGCAACGAGTGCAGGGTACCAGGAAAGAGGGTGAGCAGGACCCTGCAGGACCCCAGACTATGAGGGGGACCGGCTCCTGGTCATTTTTCTTACAGAATATCCGACCGACAGTGACCATGCCTACTGCATGGTTATCTGTTGCCGAAAGGACCCTTAGGGTCGTCAGGATGTTAGAGAGCTCGGATGCAACCAGGTGCAGCGATGGGTCCATGCACTACTTTAGGGCCGGCTTCATTGACTTGAGCAACCGCGAATTCCGAGGTGGCTGAGAAAGGTCTCTGAGGTCGGCGTTAACTAAACTACTAAACTATGTACTAAAATCGACGCGGATTGTGCACAGCCCGAGCGTCGGACTCAAAATGAGTAGTTTTAGTCATTTAATAGCTCTAAAGGTTCCTGATGAACTGTACCACCACAAAACAAGCAGTTACCATTCTGATCAGCAATATCACTGCAGACATGGCAGGAATGCTGCAAAAACTATACTACACTGCATTGTGGGCTCTCGACCCTCACCTAAAAAGGATGGAGCAAGATATCGAAGTTGGCGACGTCCACTGGCAGACCATTGAATTGCCAGCAAGGCAGACACGCGCACTTCTTGCTGACCAAGAGTGCGAGGGGTTCATCTACAAAGACAGGCGCCCGCCTAAAGACACAAAGACAGGTCATACATGGGTACACATTCATGAGCTGGTGAGTTCTTTTCATGGAACCCAGTTTTGAGGGTCTTTGACATGGCTTACTATACTACTCTAAGCTATGGACTGTGATTCGATGGGAAACGATGTACCGATTTAGGGTCGTGTTCAAAGGATGGTCATCTTTTCTTCACATGCTTCAAGATCAACGAAGGGCAGAGATTTTCAAAAACTACGACCTTGTCTTTGGGGGTGCTGACCTTATGCTTGACCTCAGGTAAGCATCTTGCCATGGGCCACAGTGATAGTAAACTGATTTGTTCTCAATGGAAGCGACACTCCTTATGAGCTTCCTAGCCATGGCGCGGATTACATACGACTCCTCAAAGAGATCTCCGAGGTTACGGTTCTCTGGCCTCCCATCTCAGATGTTCGTTCGGCATCGAAGAAATGGGACACCATCCAGCACCTCGACGACATTGCAGAGCATGTGACGAAGACATCGAGGCCCTGGACACGGTTGGAGGCTCCTTTGCATGGAAGCTCCTTTGTGCTGAAGCGTGAGGGGAGTGATGGGAGCCGGCATCGGTTTTTTGACCCGCCCCTTCATGATGCCCAAAGAATGCTACGTAAAAGGGGCCAGTATCGGTGGATGGCTCAGCAGCTGATCGAGCCCCTCCGTTCCTGTGGTGAGATTCGTGTTTATGTCATAGGCGGCAAGGTGCACAGCTGGGTCATTACATGCGCCGATGGTGATAGCTGGTCCGTCAGTGCGGATTTAAATATTGCATCACTAGACGAGATGAAGTGCGCCACTTTTACATGCCATATTCATGAAGATTCATAGCCCCTGACGTTTCAAACAGGTTAAGTTGGGAAACAGGACAGAATAAAGACTGGCTGCTTTTGAGTGATGGTGGAGTCAAGGCAGTCCTCAAAGAGAATCGTCGATTCATGAGGTCATTCGTTTACAAGACATACGAGGCGTTACGGACAAGGGAACGGAAAGGTGATGAGCTGCTTTCCATCGATCATCTGGCACGCGTGGACATCTCTGTCATGTCTAATAGCGAGGGACAGTTCGACTATTTTGTCAACAAGGTGGAGCGGGGCGTGGGGGTATGCAAGTTTTTCATGGGATCATATCAAGCGACCACAAAGATAATCGATGAATGGGGACTTGTAATGCAGGCCTGGATGGATGGCTTGAAGACGTATATATAATATAGATTTCTGTTGCATTTGGCTTTTTCAAAAGAGTTTGTCAAGTCGTCTTTCAATCTTCGGGTAGTTGGCATGGAAGTGCCTCCTGAAGGACACGGTTCCCGGGAATGCGGCTGTTGAGTGAATGGGGAGAGATTAATATATATGAGGTGGTCTTATATTGGGATAAGTATATTGAGTGGCATAAGTGCTTCAGCTCATCTGGTTGTGGAATTAGTCAATAAACGAAAGAAAAAAAAAGTCAAGGAAGACTGCGCGCGGGAAGTCGTCTGGACATGAGAAGTTGGCGGGGAGGACCGAGGAGAAAGGCACTGCCCGGAGTGTTCTTGTGTGTGAACCACGATGAACCCAAGCATGAGGTATGATCTAGACCCGTAGCCACTTGGAAAGGCTATAGGTTGTTATAGTCACTACATAGACCCGGGATGGGATTCCGTTGTGCTCGTGGCAACCTGCAGCACACCCAGAATATAAAAAATATCTTGCGATGCCTATGTTGTGGAAGATTTGCGATTTTCAGGTATTGCAGCTCACGGACAGTATGAAGAGCCGGGTCGAAGCATGCCTTAAAGCCCGTGAGGGGGGGGGGGGGCGAATCATTATTAGAGACAAATCAGTACCTTCTGATGTATATTTTTTACATATCAACCACTTGTACATGACTTGCAAATGGGCGAGAAAATCGTGTCGAATGGGGAAGGGCGCGGATGCAAATTGCTATCGGTCAGTGACTTATGAATGGACATAGTAAAATTGGCCTAAATTCTATTTTGTCTACTATGCAACACTAGGGAATTCTTAGCCAAATCCATTTGCATATTCTGAAAGAGAGGCATTTTTACCCCTATGAGCATAAAATCCAAAAAACCCATCAAGACTTTGAAGAGTAAGGGGCCACTGAAATTCTGCAGAAATGCAATGGATACATCAGTGAATAGGGTACAGCTGTTCTCAGGTTGCTTGCAAATCAGCTGTTTTTTTCGAAGTTCAGTTTTTCCTCCCGGCCAGGGTTTGCCCTCCCAAAATGGCTGCGATCCGGCACACGTAAGCGCAAAACGCGAGCAAAGATTATGTCAGCAGCTTGTGCGACTCAACGCCAGTTAGTCGGCGCAAGTTTCGGGAGGTTGCGTATGGATTTGCAAGAGTGGCTTTTGTGCTGAAGCCAGACTGAGTGTGATCAATGGAGATCTAAAAATAATCAAAATAAAATAGATTTAATAAAAACATATGCCAGGATGTGCAACAGGTGGTGGAGGTGCAAAGTTGGTGGCGCTGGAGGAGACTCAAGAGTGAGTGGAGTAGATTGAGATACATATACTAGCTGGTCATATGTACATGCGTTAGGCAAAATTCTACGAAGAGATGATCCGAAGGTTTGAAACCAAAAGAGCGCAAACACACTAGCTAGCCACGTCACATGTCATCCATGTTGAATCACGGTCATACCCGAACTGATAGGATTTACACAGTGGCAATTTGTTTGTGGGGCAGATGCTTGCGAGGAAGAAATACCCCTTGATCAAAGGTCATCATACCCGCCAGCTTATTTTACTGACAGAGAATACATGATAATAATGCACCACCATACTTAAACACGTGTGCTCTTTCACATGATGCATACACTATTACTAGGCTTCATTTTGATGGAAAAATATTTCATATACCCTGCATTCAACATTTCCAGCTGAACGATGCACTCTGAGGTACTTTGGGTACCTAATTCCTTGATTCAGACTCTTAGACTCATCAATTTTATATAACGCGCCATTGACTGAATACTTGTCATGTGTACGTCTGTCAGCACTATTCTCACTCCCGTATTCCCTTTGGTTAACTTTCCTCATAATGAGCACGATGTCCCGTGCTCTATTTCAATAACAAACGCGTCATTTCCTCTTTCTTGCATTTCTCTCGCCTTTTCTTTCCCTCTTTTCCTTCTCTCCTTTTCTAAACACCGTCCCCCAGCCCCCCAAGGGCTGGGTTTCCCCTGACAGTACCATGCAGGGAGGCTTTTTGACAAGTAAATACCCCTCCCGCATCTTCGATCATCCCATCTTGGTTGGCTCACTACTCAACGCTCGATGCCTTCGCGGACGCCTGTCTTAAGTACTTAGCTCTCTGCGGCTCTTGTAATTCGACTTGATGGGTGAAACTAATCAAAAGTATCCACAATCTTTGAACCAACCCCTTGCCTTCTCTGGTGTAGCAGCTGTGAACACGGCTTCCCACAACATAGTGTATGGGTCACATGTAAGTTCACCAGTCAGCTCACCACGAACAAAGTCATTGTTTGCACGGATCCAGGCCTTTAGGGACGAAAACACGTACTCTATGGGATTGAAATCCGGGGAGTACGCAGGGAGATAGACTAGATGCATTCCGCTAACAAAAGAATGAGTGTATGAGCCTGGAGAGTTGTTGTAGAGGGAACAAACCGGGCTTCAAACATGGCGCGCAACTCTGGAGACTTATGGATGCTCGCGTTGTCCATTACGACAACAGAGTTGGGGCCCAGAAAGGGGTTCATGTTATCCAGTAGTCCATCGATGAATTCATTGAACAGTTGTGCGTTGTAGGATCGCTCTTGAATGTCGAGGTGAAGAATGCCGTCCAACGACAGCGCGGGAAGCATTGAATATCTACAAACAATGATTAGCTATGTAGCGTACCGCAATGGGATATGGAACAGACTAACCGCTGGCCACAGATGAAGAAATCGTGATGGCGTGCACGGTTACCAATAGGGGCCCACGCCATCCTGCGCTTTGTAGTGTTTCTGTTGAACGCCGATTCATCAACAAATACGAGCTGATTGGCCTGGTAGGTTTCCCCGACGTGGATCAGATAGGCGTCGCGTACGTGTTCATTGCGCTCAATCGCATCGCACGACATCTGGATTCTATATAAGTATGTGAATTGAGAGATGTAGTAGATACGCGTGCGCTTACGAGGAGTACACCCCTACCGACCTCGTCGACAACCTTCGCGCTGAGGGACTTTACGACGTCTCCCTCGCCGACGCCTATTACGACTACTATCGTCTTAGGGCGGCCTTCAGACATGAACGCGACCCTTCCGTCCGCGCCGTTATTGATAGGTATCTGACCAACGCTACCCACCAACGCGGCTTCGGCCCTGCAGCCAGGGGATACATGTTCTAGGCCCGTCTTCAGACCGGCTCTAGTCTTGTTCCTCCCCTTCCCCCTCCCCCCTCCCTTCCCAGGGCTCTGGAAGTCCGACTCCTCCATCCCTCTTCCATTTTCCTCCTTTTCCTCTCTACTGGGCAACAGGGGATAGTCGTCGGCCACCTTACCTTCTTGACCCCCATGGACTTACACCTTAGACAGTTTCTTCTCACGGTTACCTCTGGGGCGTGTGCATGTTTCACTCTTAAACTCCTTAGAAATATCCCTGTTTCTCCTTTCTCTTTACTACACCGTTCTTCTCGCTCAAGGGCCTTGGTCTTCGTTACCTATGTAGATGTTTGTACTCCTTACTTAGTTGATTCGTTCGGATTTGCAATACTACACCCTTTACTCCAAA
>KL198130.1:0-86823 GCA_000697705.1 Botryobasidium botryosum FD-172 SS1
AGTCAAGAACAAGCAAAGGACGACAGCCACCAGACTTCTTGTTCATTAATAGCCTTTTTTCAATAGGAATCGCCAGATTGTGGCCTACTGTGGCTGACAGTGGCGTTGTTTGAGGAATTGCCCAGATAGCGTGCGTGTGCGTACGCGTGTTGGTGTTGCGAAGGGCAAGATAGCGTTTGTGCGTTTACAGAAGGTCAATTCAACGCCCTTTTGAACCTGACCAGCCGACTCCTGAAAGACACAATGTCCGCGATGAGGGATGCATTACAGCGCTGTGGGAACACCTACCCGATGGGAAGCCTCGCATCTCAGATGGCAAGGGAAAAGCAGTGCGAGGTGATCGCCTTTCGATACGCAGTGGGGTCGGTGTATATTGCAATTGCATCGACATTACATTCCGCTGCCGTTAGTCTATATGTGGTCATTGTGTCCATGTCCGAACATTCTCGCTACACTTGCGTCCCGGGCTCTGTTCTCGCTGAGGGGCAGCGAAGCGCGCAAATGGGAGCGAAAATGAGGCTGGCCCATTGCGGTATGGGGTGTGACGGTAGGGAGACTAGAATCCCTGAGTCCATACTTGTGCACGGGACTGTTTGTGCGCATTATCTGGAAAACGTGGGCTTTGTCCGCTGAAACGTTCGAGAACCGATTTCTGTGGAGATACGGATCCTTGTCCCAGGTTCGCGCTGAAGCCTGTTCCCCGATGGCACCCAATCAAAGAAACACAATCTGGTGTGTGGGTGGAGGGGGGTGTCCCTATCGGGACATGCCTGCCGCACTTTGTGGCCCAATGTTGTGCTTGCTGCCCGGATGGCACTGAAATGAGATGAGCCGTTTTGGAGCCAAAAGCGACGGATTTGCGTGACGGATGACGAGGAGATAGTTGGATCGCGGCGGGATCTTTGTGGCTAAAAGAGATCTGAGTTGGGGATTTCCGCGAACCTAAAAGTCTCGTCCCTAGGATGTCCATTTGGGGCTAGCAGTAGTTGCGGCCGCGCCTCGCTGAAAAGGAGAGCGAGCAGGCGAGGTCAAGGACGAGCAGAAAACGTTATTGCAGCGGCCAGTTCACCTCGCCCTTGCACGCCTCCTGCGCGTCCAACCTCCGCTTCGCCTCGATTTATTCCTTTTATTAAATATCCAGTCCCCCACGAACGAGACCCATCTGGCCCCCCCGATCCTCCTTCACCCCCCCTCCAGGTGGCTTCAGCCTCTTCCCAGTCCACAACCCGTCTACGCTGCTCCTTGCCTATATGGGTATGTTTCTCTCACATCGTTTCTCGCTCGTTTTATCCATATTGCGCGCCAGGCACTCTCGTGACATCGCATGCCTTAAAAAGTCCCACACTGAGGTCTAGTCGCGACCATCACATACGAGCCGCATCGGCCTTTACCATCTTCGCCTCGTCCTCCCTCGACCCCGCGCGGATGGCCTCTTCCCAGCCAATGAACGCCCACCCTTCGTCGGCAGCCTTCTCGCACCACCTGAACGGAGAGCTCAGACTCCCGAGCATTCGCAGCCTCGACTTTCCCTTTCCGCTGTCGTCGCAGGACGCGTCGCAGCCCCATGGCCATCCCGAGACTGTCTCGCCCCAAGCACGGGTAGATCCCGCCTGGCCGAGATCGACGCAGTCGTCCGTACCGATTGTTCCGGTTGCGCGACCCACGCCCGTCCAGTACCCGGGCGTCGCACCGCGCCAGCCACATCAGCAGCTGCAGTATATGTCTGGTCAGAACCCCGACCCGCCCATGTACCCTCATGCTAGCCAAAAACGCCCTCACAACATTGCTGGCGCTGCTGCGGACGCTGTGCCACCCATGCCACCATCGAAGGCGCCGTCTCCACTTTCAGAGTCTGCCTACCCGCCCAATGGGCACGTGTCGCGCAACCTTCCGATGCACCAATCACGCGGACAAGGGTCGCCTTACGCAAACGACCCACAGGACTCTTGCTACAGGCAGCAACAACCTCAGCAGCACCCACATACTGGCTACATGTCGACTACACAGATTTCTCCTCAGCAATCTTCGCCCACCTCGTACGAGCCGAGAGCAAAAGTATACCAACCATACACGTCTTCCCCATCGGAACAGGGAATATACCCTATGCAGCAACAGCAGCAGCAACAGCCGCTTGGCCACTCGACGGGCTACCCTACGGATTCCTGGCAGAACCACCCGTATAATACACAGCTTTCTCCCCTCATTCCCCTTAGCGCTGAGCTGCCGCGCGACCATCCTATGTGGGTAGCCGCCGAGCAGGCAGCAGCCACGGGAGACCACATTCCACACGTACGTTCACGCCTCGCGCTGGGTGCGGCTACATATTGACACACCGGCGAATAGATCATTGAGCACTGCAACGTGTTGTCCAAATTTGCCGCGCATTATGGTATGTCAACGCGTCCGTTAGAGTTTTCCGTATCCGTTGCTCACGTTTGTTGCATCGTAGCCAAGCTGTCGCAAGAACGCTCAGCGCCCGTCGCTCCTGAGCCACGTGTCAAGGAAGAGATGGCCAGCCGGGCCCTTGTCGTCGTCAATATCCTCACCGCCCTGAGACGTCTCCCGACGCATTCTAGGGCCCAGCAACTCAATGGGCAGAATATTGGCGAGAGCGTCCTCCAGGATGGCCGTATTCCGAAACGACCTTGGGAAGAGAGCAGCGCTAGCAGCGGCTCTCGGCAGATGGACGGCAGCGATCGCGGGGACGACGGAAACATGTCCAATGACGAGGTAATTTCAACGGCTGGTCCCACCACGCGATCTCGTCTGACCTTCTAGGCACCACATTTTCAGAACAGTATGCTGACGTCCATGTTCGGGACCGACAAGGAAGCGCAGGCCTTGGCGCAAAAGGACATGGATACAATCAAGCACAAGCGCAGTGCCGCCGGTGCGAACGCTGGCGCCCTCAAGAGTAAATACAAGAAGCGAAGCGTACGTCTTCTCTGCGCATCATCTTCCCTACCGGACCCTGCCCGCTCACTGTCGACCGTTCACCAGCGTGCTACACCGCCGGGCAGGTGCCATTCTTGCAATATACGTGAAACCCCAGAGTGGAGACGAGGGCCCGACGGCGCGCGGACGCTGTGCAACGCATGCGGCTTGCGTAAGTGCCTTGCTTCTCCCCTTTGGTTCCGCCTTTACTGATCCCGACGTTCTATCCAGACTATGCCAAGCTCATTCGCAGGCGCGACAGGTGCGAGGGCGATGGCCAGAGCGCACTGCCTCCTATCGACATTGAGATGCTTCGCGATTCTTCGCGCCTGGCTGCGATGAAAGACGCCCCGCTAGTACCGTCGCCCCCACACCAACAACAGCTCCAGCAGCGCCCCGCTTATCCTCCTGGCCCCAGCTGGCCGGATTTTAACAACCAGAACCCATATAATAATAGCTCTATTAGGACATCGCATCCTGCGTCCAGCACCAGGACCTCTCCTCATCTTTGATCCGTCGTATAATAACGTTCTTACCTTTCCTTTTCTTGACATTCCTCAGCCCTTTCGTCTTGCGGGTCTTGCATTATGAGGTCGTCTTTGCATATTTCTTCCACTCTGCTTTTTTCGGCGACCATTTTTCATTTCGGCCGCCGCATGCACATTTTACGCTTGCGTTTCACCCACACGTACAGGTTCACCACCCACACCGAACACTTTAGCAAAGTTATATCTGTATGTTCCTTACATATTACTACTTGTCTCTCCATCATTACGCTACATGCACCACCACCACGCGGATTTCTGTACATGTATAGTTTTCCTTTTTCAAAATTAATGACTTCGCAGATTATGAAGATTACTTACTTGTTCGGGCATCTATCTATATACACGCGCTTGCGGAGAATACTGTGGGATAAAATTCATCGGGGTGTGCCAAAACGCCTTCATCTCGACCCTGAGCGAGCAATAATGACATAGGGATCGGTGCGTTCCTTCAAGCAGCCTACTACTCCGAAGTTTCGAAATGCTTTCAGTATTTATAACCCCCCATCAGCCGCTGTGGAACACGTTAAGGCTGCTAGGCGGTGTGCAATTTGCACGCCATTCATTCCGCGGCACGAGTAAAGTATTGCGCGCCCCAGAGGTACACAGGCTTCCACACGACAGACGGATAAACGTTGCCGGCTACTTACCCTTCGAGAGATAAGGCAGGTAGATGGCCAAGGGTGTGTTTGGGGCACGCCAGGGATGGTGATTGGGATCGCATATTTTCATGAATGGTCTGCCACAACGCAATGGGTCCCCCTTGTCTCCTTGGCGTAACGACGACACTTGCTCACCTCGTTTGGACCAGGTTTTCCCTACGCAAGGATGTTGCGCCAGGTCCTCAGGGGCGATCGCTTTTCCCTGCCCGCGCTTCTGTCTCCACCATACACACATGACATATCACGATACGACGGGGGAGCACGGCGGCATAGGGAGGAGCTCGGAGGCCGTCCTGGATCTGATCGCAAGACCAGGACTATCGCAGGCTGTCCGTGGCGGTGTACCAGGCATCCCTCGCCCTTCCAAGGAACGGAGAATTCTAGAATCCAAGGTGAAACTTGAAGGTGATGTCGCCTACGCCTACAGCCAGTGTTTCTATCACGTTTTTGCCTACGTCGTGTTTGGGCCCCGGTATGCACGCGCACCTTGCGTCGTACGTGCACTTTGCTCCTTCTCGACTCCTCGACTCGTGCGTCCCAGTTTGCAGAGCGGCGCCGTGACCGAGCATTGTACATTTTTGGTAGTGATTTGAATCCCCTCGCTTGCTAGTACTGCTGGTAGGCGTCCACTCAGGACTGAAATAATGTATACATCAGGATGAGACGTACGACATTATTTCGGTTCCTTTTCATCTGTCTACTTCTCACTCGCACGGTATGCTCGCCTGTCAGTAAGTCCACCCACATAGAATACAAAATGGATAAAAGCACACCTGTTACGGTCAAACTTTGCGCTGGAAACCGAATAGCTGCGGGGAACACCGTCGGGCGCATTTGAATTCCGATAAATAAGTAATCACCGAATGAAGGGACGAACCGGGACTATTTGAGAACCGATGGACATAAATATTACACGTTACTTGGGATGACGATCGAGAATTAACGCATGCCTGAGACGTTGATTGCAGGCCTTTCATCGGAACTTGAGCTTGTGTCTCTTTATCACCTCAAAAGAGAGGACTTGGTCGATCCATATTGGTAGCCCCTGACCGGAAGACACAGTATTGCACATACCTTCCATGATAACCATCAAAACGACTGTGGAGCGCAAGAACTTCTGGCTTACGGACATTGCGGCGAGGTGGGGTGATTTGGATGGGATGGGTAACCCTTGTCCATGCTTTGATCATGGAATGAAAAACGTGCCGCTGCGCTGGGGGTGTTAATATTGCCGCCTAGGATATTAAACTGAAGAGCCCCGAGGTAGGTCGGGGAAATTACTAAATGGTACAGCTAAGGAGCGCATGAATTCAGCCAAACGAGTCTGCGACTCACAGGCGGACGTCGGCGCTCTCAGCAAATGCCAAATAGCAAACGGCAAGCGGGCCCTTGCTGGCAGCTGTATGAGGAATGGGAATGGATCACGAGGATACGCAAAGTTGAAAAGAGAGGTCCTTAGATGGCAGCAGTTGAACGGCGCGCCCACGCGAACCTGCGATGTTTGAGTCTCCACGTAGAGGGCAATATTCTTGTCTTGATGAATGAAGTAAAAGACACCCCTCACATGAGTTCTGTTCTCAACTTCTCCAGCATGTCCCGCCGGCTGCCTTTGAACTCCCCGGAGGAAAACAAAGCATGTATAGCTTCCCGTTTCGTACTACTATTGTTCAGGAAAACCCCTCATGCGCCGTCATTGGAGAATCCGCGGAGAAAGTCTGGGCTGTTTTCCAAACGAGGCCGAGTGGTAGATCGATAGGACGTGGATAAGGAGCCTATAGCTAGCAAGTGCGATCCGTCGCCAGAAATTGGGATGCGCTGCCGATTGAGGTAATGTGGCCGCTGCGGCGTGCACGATGCTGGTGGTCGAAACGAGGGTGCCTGCGTATAGCGCGGGATGCGCCGTCGCGGCGCCGACCAGGACTCAGAAGGGTCCTCACCTCGCCCAGCGCATGTCCCCCAAAATCAAACGCGCTCGATACCTTGATCGTCTGGCCATCTAATCGCCCTTCGTACCGAAAGGAAAAGAGGACGATCATGAGTGATGACTCATTTATGAGCTTGGACTTCGAAAACAGTTCAATTATTCCTGATCTTGACTTACCCAAGCACGTTCTATCTCCACTTCATGAAGAAGACCTATTCATCTCTGACTTGGACAATTAATTCGGGACGATGCCGCTCAAGCATCTGGGACATCGCATGACCTCTCCGTTCTCAAAGGGCGAACCTCGGCCAAAACCACGTCGGAGGCTCGCACATAACATTGTTAAGTGCACGTCCCCCGCGCGGTTTTAAGGGGGATAGTGATCCGAGACCTTACGCCCCTCGCACTCGATACTCGGCGGTGTTACACTCCTTGCTATTCGGACGCTTACTGGACGATAACCATGAAAGAATATAAATATCTCTCCGCCCAACAGAGGGAGCACTTTCTGGAGCATGGCTGGGTACGCATTCCCAACGCCATCCCGAAAGAGCACGTGGAGCTGTTCTCGAGCAATGTCTGGATCAGGCTAGGATACGATCCCGAGGATAAATCTACTTGGAAACAAGAGAAGGTGTGTTAGGACGAGGCTAGTGCTCGCATCGGGCTTGGTTTCAACTAGTCACGGATCTTTTTGTTAGGTCCATATGCCGAGGCATAGGCAGATACCTACAAAAGACTTCGCCCCCATCGCCTGGGGCGCCATGTGTAGGAGATCTAGTCCTGATCTTCTGTGACGAGGGGGCGCTGAGTAACCCCATCTCCGCAGGTGAACTCTTAGGCGGGGAGGACCGCGTTGCCACGCACATCGACATAGCGTATACTTCTGGGGATAGTCTAATCTGCAACTTTGGAAGCGAGTATTGGGAAAACGTGAATGCAGGCCTGCGTATCCGTTCCCATTTCCGTACAAGCCTTACTCACTGCCCCCTTGAATTTCACGCCCCAGCACGACATCAGCCCTCGAGACTTTGATAACTGGTGGGTCGCCTCAGCTGCCACCTCCCCTGCCGCCCAGACCTTGAACAGATTTCGACCATCTAGGCACGTGGATGGTGACTGGTTTACTCATTTTTTGGACTCACCAGAGCAAGGCCTCGTTGTTATCCAACTGTATAATGATATCATCCCTCGTGCTGGGCCAACGTGGATCGTAGAGGATGGCCTAAGTTATGTGTGTAAATGGTATGGTCAACTCCACCATCGTGTCTGTGGTGGTATCCCGATTGACGGGTCGCGTAAAGGCTGCATGACCATCCTCATGGCGATGACACGAAGTCCTTGTGCCGTGACCCAGAAACCGGCGTGCCCGTGGACGAGATCAAGGCATGCGAGCGCTTCGTTGAGGTGAGAGCCATATCACGTTAGCTTGACCCACTATGCCTAACGTGCGCGTTAGTTGACGGGGAACGCAGGTGACGTGTTCCTCTGCCACCCGTTCATGGTCAGCGATAATTACTTTGTGAAACATCACGTGTTGACACAGCAATATCTTTGCCTCCAAGCCCCACTCCGCGTCCAAGAATCACCTCCGTATCCCGAGGTTTATCACTAATCCGCCCGTATCGCTGAAGGAGCCCTTTAACTATAATCGAACCAACCCCGAGGACTACGTGCGTCCCCGTCTGCCTGTCTCGAGCCGCATTAACGTTTCTCATGCGTTGTGCACACAGTCCTTGGTGGAGCTCAAGACCCTTCAGTCACTCGGCGTGTCCTCGCTTCCAGATTGGAAGATCACAGGAGAGAGGCTGGGGTTCACGCCACGAACTAGAGCAGGAAAGGACGCGCTGATCAAGAGTGAACTCGCCCGCATGAAGGCGCACGCAGAGAAGACGGGCGGAGTGGTCGAGAGCATGCACTTGAAGAGTGAAGTCGTGGTTTAAACAAAGCCATCATGGAATGTAGGGCTGTGAATATAGGATCTAGGTGTACAAGCGAAGATAAAACGTGCCCGGGATCGAGTGCGTCGGAGGGCAGAAGCCCGATGACTTGGTTCTATCACGATCACAATAACGAGATTTCGGGAGCCTAGAGAAGAAAGGTGAGTACACACAGGCGAGCGGCAGCGTGCCAACGCACCAGTCCACGCGTCTCGAACGCCAGCCAGTCTGCAGTGCCCGTGGGTAGAAGGCCCAGCGTACTGCATTTCCACAGACCGAGAGCCAGTGTCAAAAGATTGCATAGTACGTAAACAGCCTTTTGGGGGATGAGTGTGCCAGTGCCACCGCCCTCCGCAGGCGTGGGCTCCAGCGGCGCAAATGCTAAAGGGGGGTGAAGGTTACCTACCGTCAAAGGTTTCGGAAAATCAAATGGAAGCATAGGGCATACCAGTGTTGATGTTTGCAAAGGCTTTTATGGGATTGATCAGCAGCATGGCGAGGATGCCTATGCTAAATATTTGTACCCCGCCGCCTGACATGTAGAGCATGAACGCATTCATTGGAAGGGATTTTCCCGGAGCCATGGCCAGATCCCAAGCGCGCTGCTGCTTGAGTGCAAGTTGAGAAGAAGCAAATGCGCCCTTTGCTATAGATTGGTCCGAAGGCTTTGCGCCTTTCTGACGTCGAAAGGTCAAGATCCAAGAAGCAGAATATAGGGCGAAGTACCGCCTACTTTGGACGCGCTATCGACATATCCAGGCGGGTTCGGAATGTTCTTCCATCTAAAACACAACGTTCAGTATTTCGAACCAACAGTACACGACAGAAAAGGTTACTTGGAGGTGTCGATTGAAGCGTAGTCGAGCTTTGGAATCGCGCGGGGCGGGGCCATGACACGGTCGACGTCGCGGTTAGCTCGCTGTGGCGACGCGGACGTCGGCTCAGACCGACTTTTGCTTCCGAGCGAGGCGGACCGGCTCCGGGTCCCTGAAAATCAAATGAGCTCAACGCCAACCCAACGTCCAAAGATGCCCTCGAGACAGACAAATCCCCCAAAGAGGTCGCGCGCGCCGGGAGGGGCAAAAAAGCGAGGGTCCGCGCGCGATGCGCCGTCGTCGCCTAGCAGTATACCTCGCGGCCCAGAGACCAACCCTACTGCCGCCGTCGAGCGCGCCATCGCGCGGATCCTTGCCTTGCGCTACGAGCAGGATATCGCGCGCCTGTTCTCCGCGCACCTGCACTATGTTGCACGGACGCACATCCCAAAGCTCATAACCTCACTGCTTACGATTGCTGCGCCCGGTTGGCTCGCCAATAACTCCGAGTCGGAGGAGCTCAAGGATTGTGTGTTATTATTCCCTGCTGTGTGTTGTGGACCCCTTAACGAGCTGCTGTGTGATAGACTATCGGGGAGCCCTGTGTATGGACTTGAGACAGGCAGGAGAGCGTGTTGCTACAAAAAGTGTACTGTGGTCTTACACCGCAATTCGACATTTTGTGAGCGTATTTCATCGAATACTCCTTGGCAACCGTCTCACGACTTATCATGACTACCAAATCTTACGACGTAGGCAGTATCAAACAATGTTCCGATCTGCGCAAGAACCGGACTCCATTCTGTCAGTCTCATCCCGCTTCAGGCGTCATTTCAAAATTACGTACAGATGCTGGAAGCACTCCCGCCGCCCACCTTCTCTAAACCACATCATCTTGGCTCGTTGGATTATGGTATGCAAATTCTCGAGAAACACTGCGCCTCTCGCGAAGGGAACACGCCGATTGGCCGTATGCCAGCATCCTGGATTGATTGGCGTTTAAAGGTCAAGCTTGGGTATGAACGCATGGTGGACACTTTGTGGAGGGTTGCAAATGAATTTGATGTTAGAGGTAGGCATCTCTATTTTTTACCATGATATAACTATAAAATTTGAGAACTTTCTATTCGTCTGGTCCTACTTTCGGTAGGTTATGGACTGATCTTGAGGGATAAATTGGAAAATAAATAGTGCTCGTGTGGATGTAGCACTGAGCAAATGGGAGAGGTGTGCGAGCGTGCGGTGAGGGAGGAAGAGGAAGGAGGAAAACGCGCCGGAAAGGAGAGGGAATGGGATGGGCGGGGCGCTGGCGTCTATGCTTGGGGTAGCAAAGACGAGGAGGATCTATGGGATGGGAAACTTGATTCGAATGCAGGCACAGGTGAAATTAGCGAGACAGATAATCATGAAGACAGTATGACAGTTGGTGAACTGATGGAATGGAGGTATTTCAAGGCCGAGAGGCAAAAAGAGCGCGTGAGTGGGACCCAGTGGATTCGCCACCACCGCCCGTTACTCAATTCTGACGCATTGATCGTGCAGGGAAATAATGCCTTTAGAAGGGCCGAGTATGAGATGGCCATCAAGCACTACATCGAAGCCCATCGAATTGAACCAGAGCTGCCTCATTATCAGCTCAATCTCGCGGCTGCATACCTCAAGGCCGAGCGGTCAGTCCCCCCGAGTGGAACGCGCGCGGTGCTATCTAACATATACGTTGTCAGATGGTCCGAAGCAGAGAGAGCTTGCGATATCGCCCTTGGACAGCATCGGAGTATCAAAGGGTACTGGAGACGTGCCAAGGCACGCAAAATGCTGCGACGCTATAACGAAGCTGCACAAGGTGAGAGCAGAGTATGCATTTTTACGAATGCGTTCCGATACCTCTTCTGCCCTCTAGATCTACATGCGATCCTCAAGCTCCAACCGGATAACCCGGAGGCACAGGCGGAGTTGGATTCTTTGCTCCCGTCGCACTCTGATTCGGGGCCAAATTCCGGCTCGCCAACGTCAAGCAGCGACGGCTCTTTTTCCCCTGGTGCCTCTACATCGTCTGCAGCTTCATCCTCATCGGTGGACTCGCGAATACGCGTATCTAATCAACGAAAGCCTCTACCGTTTGAGCTTCACGACGCCGACCTGCGAAAACTCAAAATTCACCCGCTTCCTATCACACTCCACTTGCCCGACGCGCCAGCGGGTGAGGAGACTTTTACATACACATGTTGGGAGAGGTACCAAGTCGCCCGGTGCTCATAGCCCTCACGAAATGCCTTTGGTACGAGAGGCAGCTGTGTTTGGTTAAGGAGAGGATTCGTATCGGGGTTTTTGGTTTTATACTTTGCGGAATTCAGCATGGTTGCTTCAAAGATCTATCAAAGCGAGTGTGGCTCGCTTGTGTGTGGCTATCTAGCACGATACTACTCCAAGTATCACCGCGAGGGTATCACGAGCGTTCGGACTTCTCTGGAGTCTGTAGTCAAGTATTGGGCTTCTCAGTTCACGGCATCCGACCTTGCTTTTGGCTTCCAAGTTACGAGGACGAAGTAGTTGAAGACATAGTCTTCTGGGAGCGCCGAATGGGCGAGCAGCGACGTGGGTGGCCACTAATAGCGAGATATGGCATGCTCCTGCTGGAAACATTCATCACGCAAGAAACGACGCTTCCACTACTGCCATTGAAAACGAAACACCACATGCGAAAGCTGTTCGAAAATCCAGCCAGCGCCATGCCGAAAAGTAGAAACAAAGAAGAGAAGGTCCCCCTCTTGGTGATACGTGTATACACACGCCACGCATTCGCACTCCTCGAGGTGAAGCTTGCTTGCTAGCGGCATATAAAATCAAGAATCATTCATCGATTCATTCACAGTACGGCGGCCATGGGCGCAGCTTGCTCTGAGCCCGATGGTGTTGAGTCGCTAGGCCTTTAGGCCCACCATCGGAAACGTCGCCTCTCGATTATACTCAACGCCGGATCCACTCGTTCGACTGCCATCACTCCAACTGGACAGCAATTCCAGCCATAGATATCAAGGATGTTGGCACAACGGTGTTCGAAGAGTATGATGAGGCGATTAATGCACCTGTGCCTCCCCTGGGTCATCTTCTCACAGCGATCGTGCGACTCTGCCTGAAGCGACGTTGGCTGCACTTTCTTCTCAGCTCTGCTCCAAATCAACCCAACTAAACGCGAGTCCATGGAAGGTACGTTCCCCTACTTTAATTCCCTTGCGCACGCTGTGTTGCTTACATTGCCCGTAAGGCCGCTTTGGAAGCATGGAAATGCCCCTTTCGTGGCATAGCTCATGAGATTCTATTAAAACACCCGAAAGGCCTAGAGAAATCCTGGGCGAAAGAGCAAAATCGCTACGCCAAACTCCTTCCCCTTGTTCAGAGCTCCGGAACTGCCAAATGTCGCTTGTTAGACGAAATGGTCAAGAACGTCTACACGATCCCACTGAACGTCAGAGACACAGGGGATGGCGGTATGGCATAGCCCAAGGACATGCTCGCCGTGGACTAATTCTCCTTCACCGTTTGTAGGCTACCTACTTCCTGACGCTGGGGTCTTGGATCTCCTAACGACCGCCGATAGTGAGAATGAGCGCGAAGCCAGTAGATTTTCCTATGCCACCTTCCCGACCAAAACGGCGGAAATGGCGGTGCAGATCGGACAGCCCCTGGCGCCAGAAGCATTACGCTCGTACCTTCTCCAGTCAAGGGAAATTTTTTATACCTTAGTGTTAGCTACTGCTGTGCGTATTTGCTGAACTGTGTCGCGTACGCTGGCTCAAGTCTCGCCAATCAAAGACACGATCTGGGGTCGAGGGCACGCAAGAATTCAAACCCATATCCTCTTGAGCGAGCTGTCAAAAATCTTTCCATTCTACTGGGGCTAAACGGGCACAAGGGTGATATTGTTGTCATCTGCACCGCGATGTTTTGACCAGACACATCACGAACTTCGACGAAGAATCCTCGCCATTTTTGACACTGCAACGCCTTCCGTAACCTTCAAAGCTTGCCGATCTTCTGTGTTATAGTGTCAACAAACTGCTTCATGTCAAGAGCACCGCCCTGCCAAGAACACTCCAGCGCCAGTTGTATAGAAATGTGGTCGATTCGCCATTCCGCCGTCGGGCGACTGGAAACTGATCAACTACTGCAGCACGGAGTACATCGTGTCTCTTGGCCGACCGCTGTATGTCCAAGCTAACGTCGCTTGAGCTTTATCTGACGATCCCCCTTTAGTTTTGCGGCGAGATATCGCTGTGGCACGCCCTCTGTTCAGAGCGGTATTATCAAATTTGCTACCGAGAAATTAACTTTTTGTGACTATGGCGGGTATCTTGGATCTGGGAGCAGGTTGATGTGCCTCGCGGTTCGAATTCCACTTGGCCCCTCCCTAAGCTTATGGACCTTGGAGACTGGGGAGTAAGTCGAAAGGCACAAGTCACGAGGCACCTGCGCATGGTGACCCATGGGCACAGACGGGAGCGTCGACCCTACGCAGTTATCTGTACTCAAATCGGAGGTTAGAGCCCGGGGCGCGCGTACGAAACGTTAGGGGCCTTCGTTCACTGCGATTTCATGAAGCTCAAGGATATAGACAACCGCGTGGAGCTGCGACAGAAGCCAATGTCTTATTTAGCTTGGGCGCTAATCCGGGGATCCTCACTGAGCGCACTACGGACACCACCCGCGATCGCGAGGCTCGCGGTTACCTGGACAGACAACTTCTTTGTCGGCGGGAAGTCATATGATATATTCCGACCCCTCGGCAAGCATCACGAAGAGATTATCAAAAATATGCTTGCGAGCGTTCGGGGGGCCTTGAAGAGGGCGACACGGATGAAACTGAGGCAATCCTTCGTTCGATGCATCCCATGACGAAGGATCACCTGCGCACCTGAACCAGTTGCGGGAGTCTGATGAGTCTGAGGTGGATAGCGGTGAGTCTTGAAGAGGCGAGGCTAAAGGCAAAGTTTGTGTGATAGTGCTGATGCGTGCTCTAGGAGGGCACATATATCTAGGTTACCAGGTGAAAATGCAATGAAATAGCATGTCCTCGAGTCTTAGATTCGACGCCCACTGAAATATCAAGCCGTTTAAGCACAAGGACTGCCAAGAGGGATTATAGATTCCATAGCCAGTCCGGAACAATAATAAACATCCCATTTACTTATTGTGGACCTTATGAACGAACAAGGAGTAAATGCTCGAATGGATCTCTAGTACCACGAATGACGGCAAGCTGAGCAAGTGCGCGTCATATAGAACCTCACCGCATGAGGCAGAATGCAAACACACCACCTTCTTACGCGCATAATAGATTTTAATCCATTACGAGCGTCCAGACGTCAGGCCCCACCAAGGCTTTCTCGCACTTTTTGAGGGATGGGTGCAGTTCAGCGGTGTCGAGGCTCTTCAGCAATTTCTCTTCATCTTCACCTATTTCCATGGCGAAAATAATGGTCGAATTGTCCTTTCGGCGACCATGCGTCGTGCATGGGTCCCACAACGACTTGGTTGATTTTGCGGTTGACGCGGTCCAGGGCGCCGTGGATAAACGCATCGACTTTGGTGGAAGATCGCTCGCAGTGGATCAGCTCCGCCAGTTTGGTTCGACAAATCCCGTACCCTTTGACGAAAATCATTGATGACTATAGCAATTCCATTAGCATCTTTCCTTTCCCTTTAGATATCTATAAGCCGTAAGCACGGTAAAAATTCAAAAAGTGAGCAGACTTCGAATAAATAATCTTGCGATCTTTGTGAGGTTGTGTTCGGACGGCGTGACGCTTACATAATGTTGGATGAGGGTGGGCGTAATTGCGCGACGACGCATTTTCGCACCAGACCCAACCAACACCCTCTCGCCGCCAGCGCCAGCCACCACCAATCACGATGAGCCAGCGCGGATCGTCGTCCAGAACTGCCAGAGATGGCTCCCGCACGATCACCCTGCTAGACTCGCAGCCCATCCCCGACACATCCGCAGGCGACGTCGGTCCGTCCGGGCGACCCGATCCTCCTCTCCAAGGCAGGCTCATCTTGCGCGGTGGCCCTCGCAGCCGACCTCGTGTAGCATGGGACGAGGCTGTCGTCGATAACGAGGGGTGTGGCCGGAAAAAATCAAAGAGTACGCGCCGTCTCGCTCTTTTCGCCGTACAAACTCTTTGCTTATAAATGACCTTTTCGGCTCTTCTCGCTGGTACTAGTTTGCTGCATCTACCACAAACCAAAGCGCTTCGATGAATCTTCCGACGAATCAGACACTGATTCTGACTCTGGCTGCGAGCACGGCCATAACCATACCCACAACCATCGGAACGGGAATCAACAAGGCGCCGGAGCTGTTGCCCATCGGGAAGGCGAATCGACAGTCCACGAAATACAAGATCAACCCGCACGCAATGCGTACGAGGCCACCCCAAAGAATGATAGAGGCAAGGGCAAGGGTAAAGGTGGGCTCTCTCTGTCTTTTTCTACGCCTATGCTTTGCTAAAGCGTCATTTTGATCGCGCAGCCTGAGCGCACACGTTTGGACTATTTGATTCCCCTGACAACAATCCTCCCATTTCCCTACAAACTCATGACGAATTACCGTACCACTAGACCATCATCTCTTTCCTTGCCCTTGTTTGTAATGCCATATAAGTATATCCTGCATGTCCTCTCTTAAAAATGCCTTGGACTGTCTCAAGTACTCGCGGACGTGCTCTTTTGAAGGCTCCCGGAATTGGCATTAATGGCCTCATCCGCCCGATCTACGTAGGAACTCATGCCGGTTCCTTACATGCCATTCATATTTGAGGCATGCTGGGACTCAGGCCTTAGTCTCAATGTGCCCCGGCCATCGGATGTGCCACAACTGGTTTCGCGGCACGGCGCGAGCCATACCTATGGCTCGCATATACAAGTACACTAACCCTGCGATAACAAATTTCATACAAAAACAATCACGGATAACGAAGAACACCCATTGAATTATGCGACTAAAACTGACGCTCTGCTTCAGCTAGGTTGGCAAGTGGCGGATAAGGTATTAGGCCGGGCTGATAAGAGTTTAGAAATAGAGAGGCGGCACCAACCTCGGTTTTGTTCTCGCACAACTTTCATTAGCTTGGCTACATGCTGGTCTAGCATATCGACATACGGCTTTAACGACGTCTTTGTCCAATCTACATCGCAAATAAAGATGTCAGAACTGTAGTAAACAGGCATCACACCACCAGTAATATTCTGACCAGAGTGATGCGGCTCTCCGTTCTGAGCCGCGACACCATCCAGCTCACGTAGCAGCTGCCCCACCGTGGGCACCTTTTCGGGATCGAAATCCGATACCCTTGCGGGGTCGATCGGAACGCATACTCGACCTAATGGCGAGTGGCCAATCAGCAAGGTGGTGTTTGAATGAAGGCCGATGTGGACGCACCGGTGGCGGGATGGACGCAGAAAGGAGCCTTGAGCAGATGGTTTCGGTGCTTCGAGACTTCGGAGTCGATGCGGGGATACGTGTATTGTAGCACGACGTCCTCCAATGCGGCCATCATCAGATTCTAAGAAAACACCGGCCTATGTCAATATTCATGATGCGAAAAAAAAGTACGAGTACGAAAAAAGGAGTATGTACCTGCTCAGCAGAGTCTTTTCCTAGGGCGCTCACTTCCGATATCAAGTCTTGCCATTTAAGATCTGACGCGCGAAAGAGGTCAGCCTCCCATTGTTTACGAAGCTTTTCGTTGATTTCTACGGCAGCCGAGGGCGTTGACAATCGGAATTTGTGAATCTCTTGAAAACAACGATGTGTGGAAGGGACCCACTTTTATTCGGTAGCAGCTCCAAAAGCGTTTCCCACCCCTTGTTTTCCTCAAAGCAGTCTTGATCTTTCAATATAAGCTCCCCAAAGACCGTGCGCAGGTAACTTAGAGAATCGGCCAGCATGGGATGCAGCCCGCCAACACTGCCATTCCTGTGGACCAAGCGCACGTTGACCTTTTTGGTCATCTCCTTACCGCCCTTAATGACTTCGATGTAGTGCACGATGGCGCGGCGTGAGTCGTCGGAAAGCGCGAGCGCGGATTGGTCTGAAATCCAGCAGTGGATACCGCGGCGGCCCGAGTAGACCCATAAGAGGTGTTTGAAATCAAAGTCCTCTAGGAAATGGAGCAACACCAACCGGTTAGCAAATACTAGGTGGAGCAAACCCCAAGGTTGGCGCACCTCGCAGAATTCGATCGAGGATCTTGACTGCAGCCGCGATAAACGCCCAACACCGGCTGCATATGCCCTTGCCCGTACAGCACGTCCGGACTTCATCGTAGTCGGTCATGTCGATATCAAAGACCAGCTCGCGCAGGAGTGGCGTGAACGTCGCCGCGCGCATCGTTTTCTTGTCCCTCGGCTGCAGAGCGCCACTTCAGCCAAGTAGCCCCAGCCTCTATAACACAGGACACAGAAGAGAAAGGTGGCTTACTCGAGCGCTGTACACGGGCCCCACTTCGAAACGCGTCGGGTTGAGGCGACATACTTCGCGTTTGAGATCGTCGGCATTGTTGAACGAGTTATACCGGAGGTACACGTCGCCGAGGAGCGTGAACGCGAATTCGCGATGGGTAAACAGCTTAGTTGGCGGGTTTTGGTGGTTCAGCCAGGTGAAGATGGACTTGAAGGGGTAAAGGCGCCTGTAGAACGCGAGAGTTACGTCTGGCGAACACTCGGTATCTTTCGCAGACATTTCGTTCGATGAAGTTGTCGGTGTTGTGAAATCAAACGCGACTTGGACGCGACTGCCCATTTGCTTACCTCAGCACAGCAAGCAGCTATGCATTCAGATTGCCACAAACGCAAGCGCGGACGCTCTCGCTCCCGATGATTCCCAAAGGAAGGCTTATTGAGCAGTATCTCTCACACGGGTTGTTTCGCGCATCTGGCCAATAATGGTGTAGTGGAAAAAATTGGATACTACTATTGTACATTCTATTTGAGGATGCTAGCCGAACGGCCCATGGGCACAAGAACGTTAGAGGCGAGTGAGGTAGGCGAGAGTAGGTGTGGGCAGGAGGGATTGGGGTGGAAGGTGGGCAAGGGCGGGGTGCACTGTCCGCCTCTTCTGCGGTGCAATGGTGAGATCTCAGAGACTAAAATGGATAGAAAGGAGCTAGCATATCATTTATCCGCGGACCAAGAATGTGCGGGCTATACTGAGGGGCCCAGGGGAGGGAGAACGAGGGTTGGGGGACTGAGACGATGGGGAAGGGGGAGCGGGCGACGAGGGAAATGACAACGGCCAGCAAGGCACATATGCGGCCTAAGAGGAGGGCAGGTGCGCCGATGGCCGGTTGCACACTCTAATAGCTGGGGCCGATGTTGTGACCCATGCACAAGTGTGTTGTTCTGGGTTTCGTAGAAGTGCCCGGCTCATCAAAAGGATCATTGGCAAAGGCCTGTGGTAACCGTGCGAGATTGAAGAGGTCGCCGCCGAATCCGGTTGCCCCGGAAGAAATAGACATCCCTGGGCTGGAACCCTCACCACCCCGGCCGCGCGCTGTCACGCACGGCTTCCAGCTCGGGTTTACCGAGGTAGGCTCGGGCATCCGACGAAACCGCTCTACAACCTGCGACACACTCGGCCGTTCCAGAGAGTCCCGATCCCAGCATTCTAGGATTAACGCCCACATTTCGTCATTCAGCCCACACGCAACCGCGTCGCTATTTGTCGGTCTGTCGTACCGGCTGGTAAGTATATGCTGAATGATCACGCCGTCAGCGAGACCTGGAAATGGTATTCCGCCTGTGAGAAGCTGTTTGTTGTTAGCCGCAGCATACCCTATATTCAATAATCCGTTTGAGAGAGGGCACGGATTAAACCAACCTGCCCATTGGGTGCTCATCCCGAGATTCACCTCCGAGCTGGGTTCCACGTGCTCTCGAGACAGCCCAAAGTCTGAGAGGCACGCAGAGCCATTCTTAGAAATGAGGATATTGTTCTGAGAGAATGTGATTTAGGTTGTGTAGAAATGGCGCGCCGATCATACACACCGCCTTCAGATCCCCGTGGATAATGGTTGGATCTCGTGTGTGCATATATTCAAGCCCCTGGGCGATCTGCACGAGCTGCAACCCAGGATGCGCACGTGAGAACGTAAGATCGTGTAAAAATATAGTGATACAGCGTCCTCACCAGTTGCACCCGGTTTGCATTGGGATTTCTCTTCACAAAATCATCGGCGACGCCATTTTGCATGAATGGAGACATGAGGTGAGGGAGGTCGTTTATCGATAGTAACCCAAGGAGGGAATGATGTTGGGGTGACTAAGCATTTTCCATATCGAAGCTTCATGTAAAAGATGCTGAAAATTAGGTGTGTCAAACCCAGTGGTCAATATCGCAGAAAAAGAATGAAGCGGCACACCATATATCTCTTTCGCTCATAGTGAAAACGCAGCCGTTTGCTCACAATCAAGCGCCCAAAGAATTTACCAGTGTAACAATCTCCGAATCCACCTTGACCGAGCATCCGCGCCTGCATGTTGTAACTTCGATCGCATAAAACGTATTAGGAGATAGTGTTCGTAAGCATCCTATACGGGTGGATCCGACTGGCTATAGACGTACCAGGAAAGCGGTCCATTGTTTGCTCCAACATCTTCTTGAAGCGCCATTCTTGAAGCGCGCAGGGGGTAATTTTTATAGACGTCGTGTAAGTTTGCGAGAAGCGTCGTCTGCAGCTGTCGGCGAGCGCGTGAAGACGATTTTGGAACCTGGCCAGGACGTCATTTAGCAGATAGATCTTGCCAGAGAAAGCATCAAGCAAACTTTCCCTTTTTAAAAATCGCACCATACGCAGCAGCCTCGCGAAGATATTTTTCTGCAAGACCAAAGGCTCGCCAAACTGTGCGACACAACAAGATATACATTTTTTCAGTTCAGATTATGTGCGCCTGGACGGGGCGGCTGAGCTCACCTCAATAGCGACCTCGGGTGCACTGGCGCCTGCCCTCAACAACTGGATGACGCCTTCATACGAGCCTGCGCGAGCTGCCAAAGTGAGCGGCGTACCACCCCGCTGGTCGGGTGCATATGCATCGGCACCTGCACAGATCAATCGTTTCATGGCTGAGGACCTCGCAAGTCGGGCAGCATGGTGAAGCGGAGTCTGCCCTTGAGGGTCGCGTGCGTTGATATCCGCGCCTGCTTTGACCATCCCTACCAAGTTTTTTTGATTGTGCGAGCCCCTAGCGGTCCAATGAAGAGACGAAAGACCCATGTGATCACGTGCGTTGAAGTCCAAAGTAGCCAATATATGTATGCGATGGAAGGAAACAGGGAAGGGATATGGACTGCACGCGGCATAGTGAAGTACTCCACCACCCCTTGGGTCCAACAGCTTCACATCCGCTCCAGCAACGATGAGGCGTTGGATCGCGAGAGAGTTTCCATGCAAAGCCGCGAGGTGCAGTGGCGTGCATCCGCTGGCATCGGTCGCATCGGCGTCGGCGCCAGCGGTCACGAGCAAGGTGATCGAAGGACTGGCGCTAGAGTGACGTCGACGGCAGGTATAGTGAAGTTGTGCGTCGCCGTAATATTTATTTTTGGCGTCCACGTCAGCTCCTGAATCCAAGAGAATGCTAAAAACCTGGGAGAGCGCATCGAGGTCGGTGCCAATGCTGCGGTCGCAAAGCACGTGCAACGGCGTCTGTCCCCAAGATCTGTGCGACTTGTTGACATCCGCTCCATGCCGGATTAACAATCTCGTCACTTCTGGAGAGAGTTCCTGCCGGTTTAGCAGCGCATGCAGACAGTCGCCGCATGGCTGGGGTCGGCGCCAGCGTCCAACATCATCCAGACGACAAGCACGTCTAGCACAGCCACGTCTTCGATATATATACTCTGTCAGGGGTGTCCGGCCGTGCGTGTGGTTTCTATCAGTCGCATTAATATTGACAAATGCCTTACATAGCACGCGAGGCTTACCCGGTGAGCAATGTATGCGTGGCTACTCACACATCTTGAGCTTCCGTACCCTCCTCATTAGAAAACAGGCCTTCATTCTCAAGCACTTCTGAAATTGGCCAGTGTCGGATGAAGCAGAGTTCGCGGTGAAAAGAAGAGAAGCGATCCTTGATCGGGGTTGTATTTGTCAGACGTACGCCACCCTATACGACTTGCGAGGTGCCCCTCCAGCAGACGCTGCTTGCTTGCTCACAATCGTTTCAATTCCGTCTCGCTGCTGCTATCGTCACGGATTGTTGCTCGGTGGTTTGTTTCGCGGCGCCTAGGCTTGCCCTGCTTCGCTATTTTGCATTTGATACGAGGCATTGGAACGATCTCTGAATCTCCGCAACGGCGCAAGTCAATGATGCTGCTGACCTTTCTCAGACTGATATCAGCAGCACATCAAACTCAAAATCATTCAATTTTTTTTTCATACATGATCGATAAAAACTCAGCCTACAAGATTTACTTGATCTCCATAAACTCCTCGCACTTCTTCCACATCCTCTCCCATCTGCCGTTATTCATGCCTCTGACCCGCTCCCAAGGAATGCCGTCCTCATCCGATTTCACCTTGCTCATGAGTATAAAGAAGCCAACGAGTACAGTGTCGGCAAATGAGAATCGATCTCCCATGACAAAATCGCCACCGACGCCGCCGGACTGGACGTCATTCTTCTCGAGGAATGAGTCAAGCAAATCAAGCAGTGCCTTCACGTCCTTCCAAGCCGCTTCGAGTTTTTCGCCCGTTGGGCGTACTTGCTCGAGTGGCTTTCCGAAAAGGCAACTCCGAGACTCGTAGTAGTATTCCGACGCGCCCTCGTCCAGGATGGCGGGGATGAGAGGAACTACGAGTGACCGCAAAGCACTATGGTTGGAGAGGTGGTTCAAGAGTAGTGCCTGAAGGGCGTGCGAGCCGCTCGGAAAGACGAGGCGCTCCTCGTCCGGATAGGTTTTATCCAAATACTGGGCTATGGCCCAAGAATCGCGAACGATGACGGGGGAGCCAGAAGGTGTGGGGTCCGCGATTATGGGGAGCGTGTATCCGAGGCGCGAGCCTTGAAGCGGCTCGAGACCAAGGCCGCGGAGCGTGGATGCGACCTCGTGGATGGAGACCCAAACCGTCTTATATGGAAGTCGCTTGTAATTCAGCACGAGCCTGGACAGTGAAGACGTCCTTTCATCAGTCCCGGTCCCCACTGCGCATATGGTAGGCAGCAGGGAAGTAACACTAACCGCGCTTTCCATGTGTTGGGCGACCAGGCAGGCGGATCAACAATGGATTTAAGGTCGTAGAGGATGATGGGATTAGACTCTGATGCAGCCATAGTGAGCGAGAGATGAAAGAGCGATGTGGGTGTGGCACCAATAGTAGGTGTATTTATATGCTATCAGTGTATTGACACTCACTCCCGAGCTACCGATGCTGCCTAGGCGTTTCCCTGCAGCATGGGGAGACCTCGTAACTTGGGGCACTCCCGCTTGGGGTAGTAACGTACACATCCCGATTGCATCCTGTCGCATTTGGCTTGGTCCTTCTCAAGTTAACTATGGGGAGGCAATAGTGCTGCTCATTTCTCGTTGAAGGTCGCCAGTCAGGTCGCCAGTCAGAGACTAATTTTCATAAATGAGGTTGGCTCATTGCCGAGTCTCCTAATTCATTCCTTTTTTGGTGAGCGGCGCTTGCCAGAGCATAGGGTTTGTTTTGTATGCTTGGCTTTCGAGTTGTCACACGCTGGCCTTCACGATTGCAGGTGGGACTTGTGATTTTTTTCTTTCCAAGTTATTCTTTCCTAGTATCGCGAGTGCCGTCCACACCGTCCGCCGGCCCCCCGTCTCCTTTGTCGCTGGCAGACTCCACGGCGACTCAATCTAACGGATACGACGCCGACACGAAGGCTGGACACCGCGACAAACGCCTTGTGAAGTTCGGGACTCTTGGAAATCAGCCGTACGCGCGTTGTTGAACGCTGGGTATTTTTTGCGTAGCTTCGCGCGTATGCATTTACCGCTCTTGTATTGTAGATCATGCCCACCTCGTCCGTCATTCCCCACCCCCGTCGCCGCCTCATCACACCGTTGCACAAACCAAACCTTGCATTACGACTCACGGACACCGCTCTCGATGCTAGCTGGTTCTCGCGCTGGACTGTACACGAAGGCGACGCTAGGACGAGGGTCAGTGGATGCCACACGAAGCAGAAGTGATGCACGCTCGGAATTCACGTGCGTACATGCTCGGGCTTGCGCGCGCGCCTGGTAATATCCCATACGCTAACTACTCGTCATCTTTCTGCTTTGTAGAACACATCCACCATTGCCCAGCATTTTAGCCCCCGGCTCGATCTCCCAGTAGAACCATTTACCGTTAGAAAACCCCCGCGCGCCGTTTACACATTTACATAATGGTTTTTTTCGCTTTTCCTCCTGGCACTCCTTCTCTGTACCTGTACTATAGCTTTGGACTCCATATAAGAATGAGCATCTCTCAAATCAAGCCCGCGCGCACCCCGCGCAATGCGCAAATCCATGATGTGACAAATCCCAAACAGTGACAGTACCCGACCAAAACGGGGTAGTGTACACACAAGCGCCGCTGACGCTGCCAAGGTCTTACTTACCAGAAAGGGTATAGAAAGCCGTTCTAAAATTATTGAGACGCTCAAGCGAGCATTCAGTTGAGCTCATTTACAGATATTGCTGACCTGTCGACCTGACTGGCGACCTCCAACGAGAAATGAGCAGCACTAATATTCTGGCTAGGAACTATGGGGGATTGGGATTGGGGGTGACTGCGGGGTGACTGCGCGTCACTGCGGAGCCGATCTCGCTGGTATTAAAAAATTTATTTTAGGTCAAAATCATTCACTACTCGTAATTTAGTCATGCCCGCTCATCATCTCATCCTGGGAAAGCTCACGGTGCAAACCGTCATCTCACACGCCACGCAACTTCTCGAATGCGTTGCGTTCCTGCACGCCCACGGCTTCGCGCATTGCAATCTGAAGCTGGACAACGTGGTAGATCTCCGGACCGGCCGTCTCTTTATCATCGACTACGAACTAGCCGTCGCGCGGGTGGAGACAGAAGACGAGGTGGTTTGTACGTTGGCACCGACGGATGGACGGCGCCCGAGATTGGGAAGGACGACGAATGGGACGAGGGTAGGTCGTACAGTGCGTTCCGCGCAGATGCGTGGGCCTGTGGACGGGTCTTGGAGAGTATCTATTCCAGGTTCGACGGTACTGGTATTAGGGGCGATGTGGATTCTGCGCAGCTGGTGCAGGTCTGGGCCGTGAGGGACAGGCCGAGCGTAGTGAGGGCTCTGCTTGCTTACTGACGCTGACCCCTCCGGACGCCCCTGATCTCAATAGCATTGCTCACGATTAAACGAACGGCACCCCCGACATGATTCGCGGCCGCCACAATCCAGGCTATCTTCAAGGGATTGCTCTGAACGCCCTCGTCTGTATAAAGCGCCGTTGGCATTCTGCGGCCACGCAGTAGACGGGCATGAAATCCCGAGTTCGCACTTGGCCTCGGAGTAACTATTCGACATAGAAATGGTAGAAAGAAGCACGTGCATAATACAGAAAGAGCGGAAAGAAAAATATCGGGACCGAGACTGCGAGTAAAGGTTTGCGCCGCGACGGATGGCTGAGACATAATATCACGTATCAAACTAGTGAGGGATAGGCTAGCCTCCTAAGTATGCGCTCCCTAGTCCACAGTACAACCAAGCCAGTCGATGTTCATTGGCAGCTTCGCCCTCGAAATGGACATGCTCGAGTTGGAGCCCCCAGTAGTAATATCCCGGCCGGCAGCCTTTACGCATGGCTTCCAACTTGGGTTTACCGAAGCAGGCTCAGGCATGCGATGAAGCCTTTCCACAACCTGCGACGCACTTGGCCGCTTGAGCGGGTCCTGGTCCCAGCAATCTAGAATCAACCCCCACATATCGTCGTCCAGCCCGCATGTGGCCGCGTCGCTGTCTTCCGGTGGTCGGTCGTAGGTGCCAGCTTCTACGTGTTGGATGATCGCACAGTCAGGGAGGTGTGAGAAAGGAATTTCGCCTGTGAGGAGCTGCATTTTTCGCCAGCCGCGACGTATTCAGTACACTATATTCTGCTTGAGAAGGTCAAGGCGGGACTAACCTCGGCCATGAGTCTCCCAAGCGAGTAAATGTCCGATGACGGTGTCCGCTGCCTACCGCCCAGGAGAACTTCGGGAGCTCCCCACCTAAAATTGGCGTGGTACGCCATTGTGATTGGAGTAAGGGCGAATGTTCTACTGGTGTTGGGTGTCGCTGCCGCGCCAGCTTCTACGTGCACTCGAGAGAGTCCAAAGTCCGAGAGGCACGCGGACCCATCATCGGATATGAGGATGTTGTCCTAAGAGTTTACGGTTGAGATTGTATGGAAATGGCATGTCGATGATCTGAGACACATACCGCCTTCAGATCCCCGTGGATCACCAGTGGTTTCCGTGTGTGCATATATTCAAGCCCCCGCGCAACCTGTACGAGCTGCCGCCCCGTGGGCATTTGAGGGCGTAAGAAGGTAGAGATAGGTTGGCGCGGCGTGCTCACCAGCCGCACCCGGTTGACATTGGGATTTTTCTTCACGAAGTCGTCGGCAGCACCGTTTTGCATGAATGGCGACATGAGGTGAGGCAGGCCGTCTATCGACGGCGATCCAAGGAAGGGGATGATGTTGGGGTGACTGAGGACCTTCCATATTGAAACTTCATGTAAAAAACACTAAGGTGCCATGTTAGGCCCAGTGGTCACAGTCATACAAATAAAACGGAGCGCCGTACCTTCATATATTTATCTGGCTCGTAGTGAAAACGCAGTCGTTTACTCACGATCGCGTGCCCAAAGAATGCACCAACATAACAGTCTCCGAATCCGCCTTGGCACAACAGGCGGACCTGCATGCTATGGACTTGGCGCGGGCAAAACGCAAGAATGGGCTGTTGTTCGTATGCATCATGTGTAGACCTAAGCGGCTATGAACATACTGGGAAAGTAATCCTTTCCCCTCCTAAAGCGCCATTCTTGAAGCACACGCATGGGATATTTTTTATAGACGTCATGCAGATTTGCGGAAAGTGTTGTCTGTAGCTGTTGGCGAGCAAGTGAGGACGAATTTGGAGCCTGGGGCACTAGTGAGCAGGTTGATCCAGCTGGAGAGCGGGTTGGGTATCGTGCCTTTTTTAAAAACCGCGCCATACGCAGCAATCTCGAGAAAATGCTCGAGCACCGGGAGTGCCCTGCCTGCAAAGCCAAAGGCTCCCCAAACTATATGATGCAAAAGATATGCATCAGACCAGATCAACGTTGGAACAAGTTGGCTGAACTCACCTGGATAGCAGTTTCGGGTGTGCTCACACCCGCCTTTAACAGCTGGATAATGCCCTCGTATGAGCCTGCGCGAGCCGCCAGGGTGAGAGGTGTGTCGCCTTGCTGATCAAACGCATCTGGATCGGCGCCTGCAGAAATGAGCCGTTTCGCGATTTGGGGTGTCCCGAGACGAGCGGCGTGATGAAGAGGTGTGCGCCCTTGATGATCGCGTGCATTGATGTCCGCACCTACACAGAGCGTGAACTCCAAGTTCGCTCGACTGTGCGAACCTCTAGCCGCCCAGTGGAGAGGTGAAAGACCTTCATAATCACGTATATCAATGTCGAGGTCGACTGATGTAAGCGCGCTAAGAAAGGAGACAGGGGACGCTTATGGGCTACACGCGACATAGTGAAGCAGCCCGCCGCCCCTCGCATCCAACAGATTCACATTCGCTCCAGCGATAACGAGACGCTCTGCTGCGAGGGTGTTCCCATGCAGAGCCGCGAGGTGCAATGGTGTACATCCATTGGCATTTGTTGCGTTCACGTTGGCACCGCCGAACACGAGCAAGTCGATGATAGCGGGAACGTTCGGATCATGATGATATGAGACTGCCAATACATGCAACGGAGTGGATCCTTCGCGATCCGCTGCATTCACGTCGGCACCAGCAGTCACGAGCAATTCGACCAGGGAAGGAATGCGACTGTTATGAATATCAAAATAGTAGCGGGAGCGATGACAAGTATGATGCAATGGTGCATAGCCCCTGTAATCCCTGGCATTCACGTCAGCTCCCGCGTCCAAGAGCGTCTTAAAAACTTGAGAGAGCGTATGGAGGTCAATGTCACTGTGAGACCGGCACAGTTCGTGCAGCGGTGTCCGTCCGAAATATTCCACCTGGTGGGCGTCAACATCTACCCAATGCTCAATACGCAACCCCAAAGCCGGGAACATCTTATATAGCAACCCGCAGCTGCTGTGGTCGGCACCAGCGTCCAATAGCGCCTGGACGATGAGCGGGTCTGGCACAGCGACATCCCGCAGATACGCGGCTAAGGGAGTTTGGCCTCTTCTGTCTTTGGCGTTAACATGGGCGCCAGCGTCGATCAAGCACCTGAGCTTTGCAACAACGCAATTCGGGTCAACATCAATATGAATATCTTCATTCCAAAAACCCCAAGGCGCGCCCAGAAGCCAGTGAAGCGGGGTGATGCCCTCCCAAATGTCGAAGCTGACACGAGCACCTTTGCGAATTAAGAAGCCAAGGACTTCCGCTGAGCACATTCGGTCCAGGAACACATCCGGCAGACAGAACCCGTGCGATGTGTTTACGCCCAGATCAATCAGACACTCCACCACCTTCAAACCGCAACCCGTCCTTATTGCCTTGGAAAGGATATCGCTCCAATCTGGAAAGGTTCCTAGGTCCGGTTGCGAGCCAGCCTGAACGAGGTATCGTATGGTTTTAACTTGCATCTCTTCTTCCTCAGCCGACTCTGCACGCCGTTCAACCTTGCCAAAGATAATTAGCAATGTGCGGTTAGATGAGTGCAATCAGATGAAACTCACTGCTGAGAGCAAGGCACATCGCGTATCATCGCTGGCTCCGTGCTGGAGCAGCTGGTTGACTTTCCATGCAGAATGCCGGGATGCCGCTTCTTTCAGCTCACAGAAATACGGGGGTGGAGTATCATGTGCCTGCAGAAGCAACAAAAATATTCTCCCGGAGTGAGAAGATGGTCCGTATTGCCATGTTGAGGTGCACGCCAAGCAGAGGGGTCCATGCTTTGACAAGTTCGAACACCACCTGTTTCGCGGCGGTGGGATATGGCGGTAGCTGAAGCAAGAACAAAAGACAGGGGTGGCGAGGCGACTGCATGAACGGCAGCTGGCACCCGCACTCATCAGAAGCTGAAATATGTGGAACATGTAGTCAAGCTGAATGGTAAGAAAGTGCCGATTGTGCATGTGTTCATCAATCATCCTCTCAACGTCACAGATCCCTTTGATTACGGCATCCAGTGGAGTGCCGAGGGCGAGCCGTTCTTCATCCCCTAAGGATGATATCTGTTCTGTGCTATCGTCCGCGCGAATGTTGCAGAAGTTGCCATCAATGTTTACGCCAGTCGACAATAGCCGATAGATCAGTGTGATTAATGCCGAGATTGAGCGATCTTTGAAGATGTCGGCATTGAAGTCAGGGGGGAATCTACGCTTATCCGAGTAAGCCTTCCCGTCCCAGTGCTGCAAAAAGCCCCGTGAATCTGTCGGCCTAAATCCAGGGGTAAAAAGTGCGTCCACCCGGGCACATTCCTGCGCGACGCGGCCTACGTTGGTAAGAACCAGATGGCGCACACAGTCCCTCCACGCGGTCGCGCTGATCGCGTGAAGGAAAGGGTCGATCTCTCTGAGTATCTCCAAGCTAGGCACCGCCGCAGGGCGGGCCTGCTCAGGCTCGTCAGGCGCCCTCCTGCTGCGGAATTTCCGGGGAGCGATAGTGGTTCCCTCGTTACGCCAATCAAAGTGAGAGGGGCTCATCGTAAGCGTTGTAAAGCTTGGGGGAATGTCGGGGGTAGAGAGACTGCGTATGATAGAGGAGTGGGAAGAGTGGAGGGTGAGTCAGAGAGCCGTATGTGTGTTGACGAGTGGAAGTTCGAACAAGCGCTGTGGAAAATGACAGCTACCGCACAGGGACAATGCGCGTGGGGTCGGGCTGCCAGTGCTAGTATCAGGTGCTGATAAGCTAAGTAGTGCTGGTCGCTGTACACTGCACAGGCTCCCCGCAACAAAAGCCGACGCGCCAGTACCGCCACTCGGAAGCTCCAAGCGGATGCCATTATAGCCAGCGCCGGGCTGCCTATCCCTGAGGTCTCCAGGCTGCTCATCCCATCATCATCCTTGTCCTCGTCTTCACCTACCCTTCTACGGCAATTTCGCGAACCGGCCGCTACTGCGCAAACACTAGTAGCGGAATGTGGAGCATGGACGTTTGCTGGGAAACGGGTCAGAAAATAGTAGTAGCAATGCGCGCTCAGATGATTGCGAGCAGGTGGGCGATGTATTTTTCCTGCGGTATGCGACATCTGATCGATTCTCTTTGCAAGGCTGGGCTATTATACAGGATTGAGGATACCTCGGATTACCTTCATATCGACACGACAAATCCATACTCAACGTATCGACTTGTTTTTCATGGCGCGTACAAGATCGATCCCCCAATCTTGAATATCCCAAAAAGCACCTACGATAATGTCGAGCCGCGTCCGTGGACGCGTGCTGAAGCCTTTCCACAACCTGCGACGCGGTCGGTCGTCCGAGAGGGTCCCAATCCCAGCACTCCAGCATTAATATTAGCGTTTGCATTTCGTCATCCAGCCCGCATGCGACCGCGTCGCTGTCCCCTGGCCTGTCGTACCAGCCAACAGCCAAGTGCAGGATGATCATGTGACCAGCGAGGCCCGGGAATAGTATCTCGTCTGTGAGGAGCCGCGGGTGGGGTTAGCGATATCTATTTAAATTATAATCTTGTTGAGGAGAATAAAACAGATTAAACTAACCTCAACCATGAGTCTTGCGAGTGAGTAAACGTCCGACCCCAGTGTTCTACGGGCATCATCTAGGAGTACTTCGGGGGCGCCCCATCGGGAATTGACGTGGTATGCCATCATGACCAGCGGGGGTGCTGCCTGTTGGCTGGTCGGCGCAAGAGCCGTTGCTGGGCGGGGTTCCACGTGTGAGAGAGCCCAAAGTCTGAGGGGCATGCGGACCCGTAAACCAGTATAGGGGAGCAACACGAGATTTCAAGGTCGCGGTTGCCCTCGGAATGGAATGACTATTGGATGTGGAGATAGTAGGAAGAAAGCATGTACACAGCACGGAGAAAGCGGAAAGAAAAATATTGAGATCGAGATTGCAAGTAGAGGTCTGCGCCACGATGAATGGCGGGGATAAAATATCACGTATCGAACTGGTTGAGGATAGACAAACCTCCCTGAGCGTGCGCTCTGTATTCAAGCCAGCCGATGTTCACTGACAGCTCTGCCGCCGAATCGGTCGCCCCCGAATAAATCAACGCGCTCGAACCGGAATCCCCAGTAGTACCCCGGCCGGCAGCCTTCACGCACGGCTTCCAACTCGGGTTTACCGAGGCAGGCTCAGGCATGCGTCGGAGCCTTTCCACAACCTGCGACGCGCTCGGCCGCTTGAGCGGGTCCTGGTCCCAGCACTCTAGAATCAACCCCCACATGTCATCATCCAGCCCGCGTGCGGCCGCGTCGCTGTCTTTCGGTGGCCGATCGTAGGTGCCAGCTTCTACGTGCTGGATAATCGCGCAGTCAGGTAGGTGCGGGAAAGGTATCTCGCCTGTGAGAAGCTGCGTTGTTTGTTAGTCACAGTGTATTTAAACATTATAGTATTGTTGGACAAAAAAAGGTATACTAACCTCAACCATGAGTCTCCCAAGCGAGTAGATGTCGGACGCCGGCGTCCTGCACATCGCATCCAGGAGTACCTCCGGGGCACCCCATCGGAAGTTGGCGTGGTATGCCATCGTGATTGGTGCTAGTGTCTGTTGGGTGTCCGTCGCAAGGGTCACCTCTGAGCTGTGCCCCACGTGCACCCGAGAAAGCCCGAAATCGGAGAGGCATGCAGAGCCATCCTCAGATACGAGAATGTTATTCTGAGGGCATGTGTTTCAGATTGAGGAGAAATAGCACCCAACAACTCCAAGTACTTACCGCTTTCAGATCCCCGTGGATTATAGGTGGATTCTGTGTGTGCATGTATTCGAGCCCTTGGGCAATCTGGACGAGCTGCAAGCATTCGAGAGCATAAGATCGTGTATAATAGGGTTAACATGGCGTGCTCACCAAGTGTACGCGATTGACATTTGGGGTTTTCTTCACAAAGTCGTCAACAGTGCCATTGTGCATGAGGGGAGACATGAGGTGAGGGAGGCCATCTATTGACGGCAATCCAAGCAAGGGGATGATATTGGGGTGATCAAGTTGCCCCCATATCGAAGCTTCGTGTAAGAGATGCTGAAAGCCAGATAATGCGTTAAACCCGGCGTCCAATATCGTAAAAACGAAGAAGGTAACGCACTCTCATATACTTCTCTCGTTCGTAGTGAAAACGCAGCTGTTTACTCACAACCAAACGCCCGAAAAAAATGCCAAAGTAGGCATCTCCGAATCCACCTTGACCGAGCATCCGCACCTTCATATCGCTGCCTTCGTCTGAATAAAACGTAATAAGGAGACAGTGTTTACAAGACTCGTATGTGTGCGATCCCGCGTGGCCGTACCGAAAAAATAGAGTATTGGCCACCATAATCGTACCACTAGCGCCTTGCGTTGCTGCCATTCTTGAATCGCACGCGGAGGGTAATCTTTATAGACATCGTATAAATTTGCGAGAAGTGTTGTTTGCAGCTGCTGGCGAGCACGCGAGGGCGTGGTTGGATCCTAAGAAACCATTCAGCCAGTTGATCTAACCAGAGAATGTGTCGAATAATCTTGCCTCCCTTAAAAATCGTACCACACGGATCAACCTCGAGAAGATATTCGATCGCCAGGAGCGCCTTATTTGTAAAGCCAAAGGCTCCCCAAGCTATATGGGGTAATGAAGTGTGCGTTAGTTTAGTTCAGCATCGGCGCAAATTGATTGTATTCACCTCAATTCCTGTCTCGGGTGCACTCACGCCCGCCTTCAACAACTGGACGACGCCCTCGTACGAGCCTGCCCGAGCTGCCATAGCGAGCGGTGTGTCACCCTGCTGATCAAGTAAATACGCATTGGCGCCGGCGGAGATGAGTCGCTTCGCGATTCGGGGTGTCGCGAGGCGAGCGGCGTGGTGAAGCGGGGTCCGCCCTTTGTGGTCGCGCGCATTAATGTCCGCGCCTGCTCTGAGCATGGCCTCCAAGTTTGATCGATTGTGCGAGCCCCGAGCGGCCCAGTGGAGAGGCGAAAGACCATTGTGATCGCGTGCATTGATGTCCAGACTCGTGACCCACGTATGCGCGCCGGGGAAGGGCGTAGGGAAGGCGTATGGACTACATGCGGCATAGTGAAGCAGATTGCCACCCCTCGGGTCCAATAGCTTCACATCCGCTCCAGCGGCAATGAGGCGCTCCACTGCGAGAGGCTCTCCACCCAGAGCCGCGAGGTGCAGTGGCGCGCATCCGCTGCCATCGGTCGCGTTCACGTTGGCACCAGCAGCTACAAGCAGGTCGACGATAGCGGCGAGATGTGTACCGGACTGGGAAGTGACTGCGAGATGAAGCGGAGTGGAACCACTATTATCCACCGCATTCGCGTCGGCGCCAGCAGTCACGAGTAAGCCCACTATCATAGGAGTACTATCACGGCGATCATAACCGCAAATATAACCATAACGGCAACCATCCGGGGAACGATGACAAGCATGGTGCAATGGTGTCTCGCCATCCCTATCCTTGGAATTCACGTCGGCTCCTGAGCCCAAGAGAGCACCAAAAATTTGGGGAAATGCACGAGGGTTGGAGTCGCAATTGCACAGGACATGCAGCGGTGTCTCTCCATATCCGTCCACCTTGTTGACATCTGCCCCATGTCGAATTAGCAACCTTCCCACTTCCGGAGGGGGGTCTTCCCAACATAGCAACCCATGCAGACAGTTGCCGCGGTTGGGATCGGTGCCAGCGTCCAACAGCATCTGGACCACAAGCGCATCTGGCACAGCCACAGAAGGTTTGAGATCATCCTTATCTGGCACAGCCACATCAAATAGATATGTGGCCAGGGGTGTTTGGTCGTCCATATTCTTGGCGTTAACGTCCGCGCCTTCTTCGATCAACCACCTGAGCTTTGCAATGTAATTCGGACCAGTTTCTTCCCCCCGGAAATACCGGTCAACGCGCCCCCCTAGAAGCTTGTGGAGTGGAGTGTCGCCAAGGAAATCTTGAAAGTTGACATCGGCACCGTTGTAAGTCAACCACTCGAGAAATTCCACCGAGCATTCTTGCTTCCCAAGCAAATCCAGCAGAGCAGACGGCGGCATTTCTGCACTCGGATCAAGCAGATGCCTTAGCAACTCCCAACCGCTGCGATTTCTTATCCCCTCCGAAAGGATATGACTCTCGGAGCGAACCCCTCGGCCCAGTCGCGCGCCGGCCTGAACTAGACGTTGTACGATGTCAATCTGCATCTCTTCTTCTTCAACCGACTTCGCAGGCTGTTCAAGCTTACCAAGTACAATCAACGACGCGCCCTCAGATGAACGCCATTAAATGACACTCACCGCCCTAAACAACACATTTCCTAGGTCATGTTCCAAGTTGCGGCCTCCGAGCTGGAGCAGCTGCTCGACTTTCCAAGCAGAGTGCCGCCATGTCGCTTCCTCCAGGTCACAAAACTCCGGACATAAGCTGGAGCTTCTCGACAGAAGCCATGAGAATACTCTCCCAGAGTGAGAAGACGGCCCGCATTGCCACGGTGCGGTGCACACCAAGTAGAGAGACCCGCGCTTCTGATGATACCCTGTGTGCTTACATGGATGGCAGCTGGCACCCGCTTTCACCAGAACCTCGAATACGCAGAACATATAGTCCAGTTGAGTAAGGCGATCTCGATCGGGCCCTTCTCTCGGGTCCAGTTCATAAATCATCCTCTCAGCGCGGCATATTTCATTGATTACCGCACCCAGTAGAATGTCAGGGAGTGATGACTGTCTGGGAAGGAGTCGTATTGAACCTGCCTCGTCATAGTCTGGCTCGTCGTCGTCGTAGTCGTCGTAGTCGTACTTGTACTCGTAGATTTGGCTGAAGTCGTCTTCGATGCACGTGCTAGCCGATAACAGCAAGCCGACCAGCACGGCCAACGTTGGGATCCAGCGATTTCTGGGGACATTGAGAGGGCGCCCGCTGAAGGACCATACATATGTGCTCAAGTGAGGACCTATGGTTTCCGCCAAGGCCATTTCAGAACCAGACTTGGCTCCCGTGGTGCGGCCCATTCGGTTGGAAACCAGATTGACCACGCTGCGCCTCAATACGGTCGCGCCAATCGCATGAAGGAAGGGACCGACCTCCGCGAGCACCCCGTCCCTCTTGCTGGAGTATCGCCGGAAGGTGGCAGCACTTCCTTTGACGCCCCAATCAGGGCAATAGAGGCAGGCTGTCGTATAAGTGCAGTGCGCGTTGGATGGGTCGGGGCCTGACTTATCGAGAAGCTCAGGCATGCGGTCGCGCCGACGGCCCATGTGCGTGTGTTGAGGAGGAAAAGAATCTAAGCGGGTGTTGCGAGGAATGCAGGAAGCAGTGCGGGGGGCGCAGCGTATATGACAAACGAAGTCCCTTTTATTTGCCAAAATACTACATATTGAGGATGGGCAATCCACGGTAAAACTTGTGCACCGTTTTTGCATCCGGAAATGCATCTTCTCTATGGCACTTCCGGCCGTGTAGGTTAGGGTGGCCGCGAAATGAAGCGCAGTTCCCTTCGATGAACACGTGTTTTCACGCCGCACAGCAAAGTCGGTTTGCAGTGAAGTTATGCGGACCGCAGCGGACGAGTATGTCGCCAACCAGGGGACTTCTACAGCGTATCCAGTCTCCCTGGAACTGCTCCCTTCCTGGACGGACGCTCCGTGCTTACTCCGTAACACGGCTATGCTAGTCGACGTCCGTTGGCGAACCCACCGTTGAATCTGTCGCCTCTGAAGAAATCGACATCCTCGGGCTGAAACCCTCGTCACCCCGACTGCCCACCCTCACACGCAGCTTCCAGCTTGGATCCACTGAAGGAGGCTCAGGCATGCACCGAAGCCTTTCTACAACCCTCGACGCACTCGGCCGCTTAAGCGGGTCCCGATCCCAGCACTCCAGGATTAACGCCCACATTTCGTCGTCCAGCCCGCACGCGACAGCATCGCTGTCCTCCGGTCTATCGTACCGTCCAGCAGCTACGTGCAGGATGATCGCGCGGTCGGCGAGGCCTGGGAATGGCACATCGCCTGTGAGAAGCTGCGTCCCGGACATCACAATCACGTTAGTATATATATATAGAGAGAGAGAGAAAGCAGACAGTTTGAACTAACCTCGACTACGAGTCTTCCAAGTGAATAAATGTCCGACGCCGGTGTTCTACAAGCACCATCCAGGAGTACTTCGGGTGCGCCCCATCGGAAATTGGCGTGGTACGCCATCGTGATCTGCGCTGGTGCCGGTGCCTGTGCTGCTTGGCTGCTTGCCGCGAGAGTCGCCGTGGCCTCTGAGCCAGAGTCCACGTGCGTTCGAGAGAGCCCGAAATCTGAGAGGCACGCGGACCCATCATCAGAAATGAGGATATTATTCTGAATGAACGTGGTTGAACGTTGAAATCGCGCGGACAACGCTCAGTGAACCGGGACACTCACCGCTTTCAGATCCCCATGAACGATAGGCGGATCCCGTGTGTGCATATACTCAAGCCCCTGGGCAATCTGCGCAAGCTTCAACCCCAGATTAAGCGCTTAAGGATCGAGCGAGGAAAAGGACAATAAAACGTGCTCACCAAGTGCACGCGGTGGACATTAGGGTTTTTCTTTACAAACTCGTCGGCAGCTCCATTCTGCATGAGTGGAGACATGAGATGGGGGAGGCCGTCGATCGACGGTAGTCCGAGGAAAGGGATAATGTTAGGGTGATTAAGCATTCCCCATATCGAAGCCTCGTGTAAAAGGTGCTAAAAAAACGACAGAAAATACATCAAACTCAACATTCAATATCGCAAAGAAAGAAAGGAGCGAGGGAGCGTACCCTCATATATTTGTCTCGCTCATAATGAAAGCGCAGCCGTTTACTCACTACCAAGCGCCCGAAGAACGTGCCAAGGTAAACGTCCCCGAATCCACCTTGACCCAGCATCCGAACTTGCATGTCGCTGCCTTCGTCTAGATAAAACGTAGTCAGGAGACTGGGTTTGCAAGAATTATATATGTATAAGCCCGAGTGGTCTTACCAGGAAAATAGGCCATTCTAAACTTCAACACCTTCTTGAAGTGCCATTCTTGAAGCGCGTGCAGGGGGTAGCCCTTGTAGACGTCGTGTAAGTTTGCGAGTAGTGTCGTTTGTAGCTGGTGGCGGCGAGTACATGAGGATGATTTTGGATCCTGAGACATCATTGAATGATCATTTTAGCAGGTTAATCTACCCGGAGCATGAATTGAATAATCTTACGTTTTCCAAAAATCGCACCATACGCAGCAGCTTGGTGAACACACTCGTGCGCCACCCTCGTAAAGCCAAAGGCTCACCAAACTACGCAACGAAATGATGTGTGTGTCAGAGCGGCTCCAGTTAGTTATGTGCGTCAGAGTAACATGGTTAAACTCACCTCAATAGCGACATCGGGTGCATTAACACCTGCCTTCAATAAGTGGATAACGCCCTTATATGATCCTGCGCGAGCCGCCAAGGTGAGCGGCGTATCACCCCGCCGGTCTCGGACATACGCATCAGCACCCGCGGATACAAGCTGTTTCGCCATTCGGGGTGTCCCAAGGCGAGCGGCGTGATGGAGTGGGGTCCGCCCTTGGTGGTCGCGCGCATCAATGTCCGCACCCGCTTTGAGCATCGCCTTCACGTTCGCTCGATGGTGCGAACCCCGAGCGGCCCAGTGGAGAGGCGAGAGCCCATCATGATCGCGTGCGTTGATGTCCAGATGCGTGGCCCATGCGTATGCGTCGGGGAAGGGTGCAGGGAAGGCGCATGGACTACACGCGACGTAATGAAGTAGCCCGGCGCCCCTCGAATCCCACCGTCTCACATTTGCTCCGGCGATCGTGAGGCGTTCGATAGCGATAGTATTGCCGTTCAGAGCTGCGAGATGCAGTGGCGTGCACCCTTTGGCGTCAGTTGCTTCCACGTCGCCGCCAGCACTCACAAGCGCGTCGATAACATGGGCGAGGTTTGGGATACAACGACATACGGCTGCGAGATGCAATGGGGTAGTCCCTTTGTTATCCGCCGCATTCGCGTCGGCACCAGCAGCCACCAACAAGTCGATCAGGGAGGGAATGAAGCTGTTGGTATTGGTACCATAATCGTACCGAAAACAGTGGCATGCTTCGTGGAGTGGTGTATAGCCCGCGTAATCCCTGGCGTTCACATCAGCCCCCGAGCCAAAGAGCATCCCAAAGACTTGGGAGAGCGCATGATGATGCAGCTCGATATGACTGCGAGCGCTGCTCAGCGCATGCAACGGTGTCCGACCATTGTGCTTGTTCACCTTGTTGACATCCGCCCCATGTTCGATAAGCAACCTGGTCCCTTCCGGAGAGACGATTCCGCAGTATGGCAACCAATACAGAGGGTTACTGCGGTTGGGACTGGCGCCAGCGTGCAACAGCGCGCGGACGATGAATGCGTCTGATACGGCGACAGAACTTAGATATGTGGTCAGGGGTGTCCGGCCGTCCTTGTCCCGTGCGTTAATGCCGGCGCCTGCTTTGATCAAGCACTCAACCTTTGTAACGCGATCCAGATCAACATCAATCTCCTGATGCCGGTACTTCTGGCCTTTGCCCAGAAGGCAGTGGAGCGGGGTGGCACCAGTCTGGGCCAGAAAGTCGGCATAGGCACCACTGCGAGCCAAGCACCCAAGAACCTCCGCTGAGCACGTTTGCTCCTTGAGCGAGGCCAGCAGTGTAGGTTGCGGGATTTTTGCATCCAGATCGATCAGACATTGGACTACCTTCAGTCCGCAGCGATTGCTGATCGCCTCCGGAAGGATATCGCCCGAGATAAGATGTGGCTGTTGGTCTAGGCGCATGGCAGCTTGAGCTAAACGCCGTATGATTTCAACTTGCGCCTCTTCTTCGTCGGGGGATTTTGCACGCCGCTTAACCTACTCAGAGTCGTTAGCATTGCGCTTTCGGATGAATGTAGTTAGATGACATTCACCGCCAAGGACAGCAAATCATCCAAGTCATTTTCTAAATTACTAACGCTGGCCAAGAGCAGTTGCCCGACTTTCCAAGCAGAGTGCTGGAATGCTGCCTCTTTCAGCTCGCAAAAGTGCCGACACGAACTACCCCCTCCTGATAGAAGCAACGAGAATATTCTCCCAGAGTGAGAAGTCGGTCCGCATTGCCACGGCGAAGTGCACACCGAGTGGAGAAGTCCGTGCTTTGGCAATGTCGAACGCCGTCTGTGTTTGCAGGGACGGCAGCTGGCACCCGCTTTCAGCAGGACCTCGAATACGCAGAGCATATAGTCCAGCTGAGTGAGAAGACTGTCTCGATCGTGCGCTTTTCCGAGGCCCGGTTTATGCATCATCCTCTCGACACGGCATATTTCGTTGGTTACCGCGTTCAGTGGAGTGTCGAGACGGAGGTAAGCTTCGTCCCCCAAGGATGGTCTTCGTCCCGCACTATGCTCGGCGCGGATGCCGCAGAGGTTGCCGTCGATGCTCACGCCAGCCAACAACAGCAGATCGACCAGGGTAATTAATGCTGGGATTGAGCGATTCTTGAAGCTGCTGGGCTTGGGTCTGGGTGGGAATATACGCTTATCCGAGTAAGTCTTCCCATCCCAATACCGCGAACGGCCCCAGGAATATTTGGTTGTTACCAACTCGGATTGGAAGCCATGCTTGAAGAGCGTATCCACCTGGACAAGTTCCTCTGCGGTGCGATCCACGTTGGCGAGAACGAGAAGGCGCACACAGTCCCTCCATGCGATCGCACCAATCGCGTAAAGAAATGGGTCGACCTCGGCGAGCACGTCTTCCAAGCTAGGTGGGGCCGTGCGGCCACTCTGCCCAGACTCGCCAGGCATATTCTCGTTGCAGGATTGCTGGGGAGTCGTACCAACCACTCCGCTGCTTCCAGCAGGGCGACAAGGAGAGAGGCTCATTGTAGGCATTGTATAACACCAAGTAATAGGGAAGCACGCTGAGAAAGAGTCAAGAGGGTGCGTGCGATGGAGAGAAGAACACGAGTGTCAGGTCGGAAAGAATGTGTGTCTTGAGAAGAGATGGACCGTTGATCAAGCAGATGTTATAAGTAGGTGTTTATGAATGCACAGCGGGCGCGGGCATCGGTGGCGCTGGCGCTTGCGCTTGCTGCCCGTGGCCGCGAGCGATGCACAGCGTCAGCCAAACAAGCGCCTATGAAAGCCTGTAGTCGGACATCAGGGAATTACGCACACTAGTGCTTATAGCATGCTCAGTATCAACATCAATGCAAACGGCCTCGCGCCAGAGCGCTGCCCAGAGTACTAGCTGCAGTCGACGCGGGAACGACGAACGCCGAACGAAAACGAGTCGGACCTGAAATATTTAATCTCAGACATAAATTGTTGATGACGTCGATCTCAGGGTACGCGACCCGGATCACCCAGTCAAAAGCATGGAGGCCCATGCAGTCTGCGCCGTGTGGTATCTCCACCCACCATCAGTCGACCTACTAGCAAGCTTACTCCAAGAGCGCCCAGATGCTTTCCACAGCCAAGTTCTCGCCCAAGCCCGATGCGTTCGAAAAGGACAAAGACCTCTTGATCTGCATCACCTGCGGAAACCAGTTCCCCGTCACGTCTACCGCAGACATCGCGCCCGCCCCGCACAAATGCAGAGTATGCGAAGATCCGCGCCAGGTAGCTCCTTTATCTTCATATTTCTCTCTGGGGATCTTGCTACAAGATTGCCCTCCAAAGTTTGTTCCGGCAACCGGACAAGAATGGACCACGTACCAAAAACTGCTCGATGCGGACACCAAGAACAAGTTCATGCCGATTGATGAGGACGATCGGATCGTTCGCATCCTAACCGATCCTGGCGTCGGTATATCCCAGACGCGTATGTCGCACATCAACTGCACCCCACCCCTAGTGTACAGCTGATCCTCTATGTTGTATAGCCATCATCCTCCGTACGCCCCGCGGCATCGCGATATGGGACTGTTGCGCCTTTTTGGACCCTTCGACCGTATCGGACATCCTCGCTATGACATCGGCAGAACAGCCACTCCTCGGGATATTCATCAGCCACCCACACTTTTACGGGTCGAGCCTAACGTGGGCGCGGGCCCTGGGATGCTCCATCTACGTGCACGAGCGCGATCGCGAGTGGTGGCTGCGCGAGGATGGGCTCGAGGATGGCCGAGTTGTTTGGTGGAACGGTACCAAGTTGGATATCGTGGAGGGCTTGTCTGTTATACGATGCGGCGGTAAGCCCCTCTCTTCCCTCGCAATTACCCACCTTCGATTCGATCCAAGTGAAATGACCGTCTGGTACTTATAGGCCACTTCGATGGCAGCTCCGTGATGCACTGGGACCGTAGCAGCTCAAAAGATAATGCCGCCGGCGACGCATCCGCGCCCCACCCTACGAGTGGCGTAGTCCTCTGCAGCGATACATTCGGGATCGCCCCCGACCGCCGCACGGTCACTTTCCTATGGAGTTATCCAAACATGGTGAGACAAATTCACTCCAACTTCCCGTCGTCTGTATTCCTCACGAGGTACTTCTCAATTCTTCTAGCTCCCTCTGCCGCCCCAAGAGGTCACCAAGGTCTGGAGCGCGCTCCGTCCGCTCCAATTCGAGGATGCCTATAGTTCATGGCCAGGTGTACAGCTCAACGGCGAGGCGAGGAAGAAAGTCCTCGACGGTGCCAGGCGGTTCATCCAGTTGGAGGGATGGACGGAAAACGATTTCCAGTTCGCAGATTAGCATCGAAAGCGTGTTCCTCGTATGGACAGTGCAAAATAACGTCATCTATCTTGTGGGAGCAGTGCGGACTATAAGCGTTACTGTGCATAGGACCTCTCTAGCTTGCCCCATGGCCCGCAAACGAGTGTTATATCGGGGGCATTCCAGCCAATCGAGACAAAGGATACGATTTTCCAGTTAGAGTACGCCCAGAGAGGGTGCCTGGCGATTACGTCTTATCAATCTGCATTCTGTTGTAAATCTTCGAACTTCTAGTACCCCGAGAATGGTCATTCAAGAGGCGGCGGGTATCACGAAAGCTTCTACTGAAGCACCAAGAATAAATTTTAAAAACGACAGCGAGACGAGCGATATTTTTTTGCACAAAGAAACCCGAAGAAAAAAAAGTTGGAGATCTACTTGGTCCTCTTATAGATCTTCTCCAAGAAGCTCTTGAACACCTCGCGCCTCAGTCCCTCCGTGCCGGGAGCCGGCTCGGGGATCGCGTCGATGAGGGCGCAGAGGCGCTCGTACGCGCCTTGCTCGTATTCGGCGTACCGCGCGGGGATGTCCACCTCTTTGAAGACCTGCTTCACCTTGGCTTCCGACTCGGCGCTCTTGCGGCCGTAGTGTTCCTAAATATGATTGCTCAAAGTCAGCACCCAACGCCTGCGTGAATGACATACGGGACTGAAGATGAAGGCTACGCACGTCAAGTACTTTGCGTTGCTCGGCGTTCGCGAGGCCCAGAGCAACATTAATGTTCCAGCTACATTTGTTATCGATGATATCGGTGCCGATTTTGCCTAGGAGCTCTGGAGGGGCGAAGCCGTCGAGGTAGTCGTCTTGTACCTGGAAGTACTCGCCGAGGGGGATCAGGATCGACTTGGCGCGCTCGTAGTGCGACTCGTCAGTGATGTGGCACATGCGCATGCCCAGTGCGACGGGGAGGTAGAATGAATAGTATGCGGTCTTGTAAATCACGATGAGACGATGTCTGGGGATATCGTGGCACCATTAGGCGTGGAATTTGGTAAGTATGGGGGACTAAGGACCGACCTTTCGAGAGAGAACTTGGACAGATCGACGACATCCTCTGGTGCAGTGATAAGGTCAAGTAGTTGACCGATCTCAGTCTGGAAGGTTGTCTATAGGATCAAAGTTAACGCGCTAGTTTTCTTTCTCGAAAAGTACGCGTCGGCAAACTTGTGCTAACCTCCAAGAATAGTTCCAGAAGATGAACGTAGCAGGGATCTCCTCTGAAGTGGAGCTTCAAGAGGTGGTATATGGAAGCCTCCAACATGAAGGAGTCGTTTATCGCAATATTGTTGACGTTGGGGTGGCGGAACCAACACGGCTGTCCACGACGGGTGATAGATTGATCCATCATGTCGTCTGCCACAAGGAAGAACGCTTGGAGCTATCAGACAGCGCGTGTGGGTTAGACGCGTATCAATGACTGCAAGGAAGTTTGACAAACAAGCTCGACGCCCCATCCGAGAACGGCGGCCTTGTAGTACTCAGTATCATCCAAAGGTTTGCCCCGGATGATTTCGACAGTGTGCACGACGGACAGACCGCGATTGAGCTTGCCTCCGGGCGCGTTGTATTCTAAGCTCTGGATGAAGCCAGATAAGCAACACTAAGAACAGGAGTAGGGAGAAGTCGATAGCAACCTGTTGGAACCAATCGCGCGCGTCCTTGGGCATGCCAGCCTGATCCAATGCATGGAGGAGCTCGCCTTGGATGCGGGGAAACACGTCGAGGAAACGCTGCTTGCCGCCGTCAGACTTGGGCGACGCGGAGCTTGGTTTGGACATGGCAGAGCAGTACGGGGGGTGAAAATATGGTGGGGGACGAGAGCAGGCGAGGACGGAGGGGAAAAGCGCGAGAAACGCGTATTTAACGCTCACCATCGATCCCGCGTCCCATCGTTCGATTTTTGGATTGGCTCCAGCCCGTGTTCGTCGCTCCCGGCTCAGGGCTCAGTCCTCAGCTCAGGGCCGAGCCGAACCGAGAAACCGAGCTTGGGTCTACCGGAAGCAAGCCGCGCATGTGGAAAACGTCCCCAGCATCGACGACGAGCACACAACCGTCAGCGCCGCACACGACGACGCCGAAGAGCACACTCACAGCGAGCCCAAGTGATGTCGTGGTTTCGCTCCTCTCCACGTCGCTCCGGCATGCCTCTACCTTCGTCTAACCCTGTCAAACGTTCGTTGAACACCCTCTTCAATGCATTCGTCACTGCTGTGTCCCAGCTAGAAACAAGCCTCGACCCGTGGGTCACTGTCGCCCGCGTTCGAGCGCATACTTGGTCGTCTCGGGACCTCGTATGGCTCTTGCATCTTGGTCTTTGGACTATTTCGATCACCCTGATGCAGGCACCTGCGTATCCTATCAAGCTTCTCATTCCACTCGTTTACTGCATAGCACTGTTGAGTGCGTCTTCATTGCTACTTCTTTTTCTGCGGCGTGTTAACGTGTTTTCGCGCAGTACCCCTTACATCCCAATTCTTTTTTCCTGCGTCCCCGGTGATTAAGCAGCCCCCCGTATCGGATTTTTATAACGGCTGACTCTTGGTTCGCAGATATTCTTATGGCTTGTCACGTATTATTCATCCCGCTTCATCCCCCATGCCTACCGTCCACCCATCTCCGTCTCTCTTCTCCCCACGATCGAATCTGTGCTCTACGGCGCCAATATCTCCGATCTTCTCACCCGATATACGCACCCAATCCTTGATATCATCGCTTGGATTCCTTACGGCGTCGTTCATTTTACCGGACCATTCTTCGTCGCCGCGTTCATCTGGCTCTTCTCGCCCAAGCCAGCACTTAAATTCTGGGCCAGCGCATTTGGATACCTGAATCTCGCAGGCGTACTCGTCCAGATTATTTTCCCATGCGCCGCTCCTTGTAAGTGCCATATCTTGAAGGTTAGAATCTGAGTATAACCTGGCTCCCCTTAGGGTACGAACTTATCTACGGTCTGACTCCGGCCAACTACTCGATGCCAGGCTCTCCGGGCGGCCTGGCGCGCATCGACGCGCTTTTCCATTCCAACGGCTACACAGTCACCTTCTCCGCTGCACCCGTCGTTTTCGGAGCGTTTCCCTCCCTGCATGCGGGCTGCGCAACTATTGAAGCGCTCGTCGTCTCCCACTTTTTCCCAAAGGCCCGAAATTACGTCTGGGCCTACGTAGCGATTCTGTACTGGGCGACGATGTACCTGACACATCATTACCTGATTGATGTAGTCGGTGGAGCATGCTTAGCCACAGCAACATTCTACCTTTTCCTCCCTGCCTCCCTCCGTACTGTCACCCCTGGCGCGGGCAACCCTCGTTCGAAATACGAGCAGTACGATCTCGAGGAAGGACCTTACGGGCCCGGCTCCCCTGGGGCATCATCCCAGACACATTCGCGCTCGTCGACAGATTCGACGACGCACCCACTACCCAACCCACTGGCAGGGTACCGCTCGCCCAATCCCGCTGGCAAGTCTGGGTCAAACTCGGCCCGCTCGCCATCCCCGCGGAAAAATAAGACGCACCGGCATACAGCGTCCATCGCCTCCCTCATTCGAGCGGATGAGCGGGTCCAGGATGGATGGAGCCCCGTGGGGAACCGAAGCTTTGTGTTCCCTGCCCCGGCGGATAGGGAGAGGGAGAGGCGTGGAGGGGGCGCGGGTATGGCTGCAGGAGACGAACGGACGGGTGAGGAAGGTGTTCCGCGCGCGAGATCGCCTGGATTCAGTTCGAATCAGGGGAGGGAACTCGCCTAGGTGCGTTATCGGAATTTAGATTTCTCGGTGTCTCGAGGAGAGAGGGTGGGCGAGACGCGTTTGCGCTTGAGAGGCCTATTCCTCTCGGTGTTTTTTCTATTACCCAGTATTGCAGTATTCGTTCGCATCGTAATTATACTCCTTACTACTTACATCGCCTTGCTTCCAGGGATGTGCGAAAATGAATTTACTAAGCCGATGGCGAAGTATTCGAGCAGAATTCGGATGTGTCGCTTATCTTCAGGCGGTCGTTCGCAGATGGAGCTCCTGTCAGTGTGATTGTCGGAGTGCTCGTTGATCAGGATCCTGTCAAGCTGCCATCGCCAATCTCACCCTCGCGTCGAAAGGAAGCCACCTCTGATCGGACAGCTGCCCAGCGCCTCGGCCTGCCTCGGCGGAGCGACAAGTGATTAATGATTATGAGGAATGAAAGCGACTTAGCCTATACCGTCCGGATGATATCATCGACCTTCTGCACAAACCGGGAGTAGTCCTGCATCGGAATGGGCATCTGAATGGCCGATGTTTGGGACTCCATTATCTTTGAAAGTGCACTTTTCGACTGGGTGCAATGGTACCCTCAGCACTGGGAACCCCCATGAGCGCCTCTCAGCAACCTCGCTCTTACCTGATGGCCTTCTTTTCGAACAAACTATTTGCCTTCGCTGTTTCCGCTCTGCTGCTCAGCCTATCCTTGAACGTCGGCACTCTATGGCTGGCCCAGGACGCGATCCATACCAGTGACACCCACTATAGTACGAGCGTTGCCCCTGCTCACTCGATTCTGCGGCTAATACCATACGCCTCTCAAGGCTACGTTGGCGATGATTATCCCAACCAACTCCCAATCCACTTGGACAGCGTTGGATTGAGTCACTGGGACTCTGAACACTATCCGCTATCCTCGCATCGGGCATTTATCGAATGGCAGTCGATGGACTTTTTCCCGCGGAGCTTTGGCTTCGTTCGTCTGGGTCCCAACGGTGAGCGCCCTTGCATCAGCGTCAACGAGAATTTTCCCTCCCAGCTTAATGACCCCCCTTGGCCATCGTTACAGGAAGAAAGTTCGGCGTGGCGATGTTCCACCAGATGCACTGTCTCAACATGATTCGGCAGGCATTGGTCGAGGGCGAATCCAACGGCCACGTCCAGCACTGTTTCAACCTCCTCCGGCAGATGATCCTCTGTGCCGCAGACACGACGCTCGCGCCAGTCAATGCCGTACCCGGGGGACCCCCCGCTGGGACCACTGGCGCTGGGATAACGAACGTGTGCCGGGACTGGACGCAGGTCTACGATTTTGTTACGGAGAACCAGAAGCATTGGCCTCGTACGAACGGGACAGGGGCGGGGCATGCCGCGCACACGCATATGTAAAGTGACGAAATACGGTCGGGCGAGCGCGATTGACAAAATGATTCAAATTTTTCGGTTGATGACTATGGCGAGGAGTACTTTTCCTCAAGCTTATCCATCGGCATCCCCGTAGACTCTGGCTCTTCCGGCGCTCAGCGCACAGTCTCGAACTGCTCGAATCTCGCGTGCGCCCACTATGTGCCTCCAGAGCTGCAGTACATACGTCATGGACAAAAACTCGCGATCAGCAATCTGTACCAGCCACAAAATCAAAGGGGGATCCCGAGGTGAGTTGATCCGCTAGGGAAACAAAGGGAGTCCCTCAATTGGTATTAGCGTTATCTACCAGACTCCGGAGTTATCAAAATTGCGGGGTAAATACTTGAAGGGTACTTATCTGAATGCGGTGCGTACCCTGTAATGCATTCAAAGTATTCAACTACGACTTGGTGTCAACGTCAAGGTCGAAGCAGCATTATGTACTTTACGGCAGCTGCTTGATCCTCGTTGTACGTGCCGCCTGCCCCGTTGGCCGCCGGGCTCCACCAAAAACGAAAAGAGCTAAAAAGCAAACGGGCTGGAGCTTCTCAAAGGGAGCAGCGGAGGAAGTGAAGCATGCGTAGCGCTGTCAACAGATGTGAAGAGTAGACTTCCTCGGGCCCTAATCCGACAGTTGGCAGAACACGCCGCGCAAGTAAGTACTCCGTCATGACTTCCTATTATGTGCTGTATTTGCTTGATCACAGCTCCGCCCTCCTGCGATCTTCTAGTATTCGTCTGCTCTGTCCCCAGTACTGGCAGCATCCTCTCTAGCAACATTGACTCTGGACTCTGCTCCTCTTCTGAGCGCAGACAAGTTCACCATGGCATCCTACTCGCCTCTGCCCGACGCAGAAGACCACGACTATCTCATCTCTGGCGAAAAACCCGCCCACGACCTCCAATCCCAGTCACCTTCCAAATGGACAAAGTGGGCCACTGTCGTGCTCTCCATCCTCGCCGTCGCTTGCGCCGCAGGCTTGCACGTCAGTCTCGGTCGTATTCACGTACCACGCCATCCCCGCGGGCTCCGTAAGCCGAATCAGTACCCAGGTCTTGATCTGCTGGATGAGGTCGGTCGGCGACACCCTGGTGCGTTGCCACGTCGTTTCGCACTTCCTTTCCTCCGCTTGCAGCTAACTTGCTCATGCGACGCCCATGCAGGTCCTGGCTTGTACTTCCCCCGCTCAATCATCCGTGCTAACAAAGCGATGCCGGATCGCGTGTACAGTTCGAGCTCTCACGTTGTTCTAAGTGATAATGCGAGTTCGCTCTCCAGTTATACCATGCTCTTGCTTAGCCCTTCCCCTCACAACAGGACTCGATGTTCTTCCAATGGCACATGAAGCCATCCGAGTTTACCTCCTGCTACATCCACGGCGTCGTCCCCACCCCTGAAGAACGTCTCTCGTCCAACAAGACATTCGTATCAACCGGGTCCCTCGCCGCCATCGAAGTCTGGAACGTCACCGCGCCGCCGGGAAAGCTCGAGCACGTGAGCTGGGACACGCGTCCGCAGAGGATTGGGCTGCTGGGCACGATCGCGTTCATGCCGGAGCGCGAGATGATGAAGGAGCTGCACCGCGAGGACGGGTGGCAGCTCGGTCCACCCACTCCGCGCTTTGCGTGTGGAGGAGAGGCGGTGTATACGGTTGAGGTTGCGTGTTCGGGGTGTACGCTTGAGTTTGAGCAGGTGTTTTCGTTCCCTCCACTCGGTATGTGTTTTTTTTCCTCTTCTTTTTGTGGCTGCATTCTCATGAGTATGATATAGCATTCGACATTATGCAGTTGGGTTAATGGTGCAGTACGTGAATTTCAACATGAGAGAGTTGTTACGTCCTGTATATATGTCCTAGCCTTGAGAGCTATAAGAAAAATAGGAATGAAATGCAGTTTGAGCTTCAGAAAATTAGCCGATCAACATAGGAATCATTTAGGCCGTCGATCTTTTGGCGCAATAGTGCCATGTATATTCAAAGTTATGATGAGTAGAAGCTCTAGGTCTGGCGTTCGCCCTTGTAAGTGCATTTTGCTTTATATTACGCGCGATAGATATCGCTCAGAGACTCAAGTATTACACATGTTGGGTACTTTATACTGCTTTAACAAACTACACTATTCACATATGCATATGCGTATGGTTCATCCCCATCACAACGAGCGATGCCGGCCAGAGCTTCTGGTTTTCCTGGACATACTCATACACCTTCGTCCAGTCGCGGCACACATGAGTCACGCCAACGCCGTCTGTGCCCGTCACCCCTCCGTCAAGAGACACATTGATCGGGTCAAGTGTGGTGTCCGAGGCGCAAAGAATTGTCTGGCGAAGGAGGTTGAAGCAGTGCTTGATGTGCTTGTCGGACCGGCCTTTAACGAGGGCCTGGCGCACGGCGTTGAGGCAGTGGAGCTGGTGGATCATTGCTACGCCGAATCTACGCCCTGCGGAAGTACAAGGATTATTTGAGCGAAGGGATTCGAACGTGATAGTGCTGAAGAAAGCCCACCGTAGCCAGGACCTAACTGCACAAACCCATAGTCTTTAGGGAAAAAGTCGAGGGAGTCCCACTCGATGAAAGCCCGGTACGAGGCCACTGAGTAATGCTCGGTGTTCTCGACCGTCAATGCGACAGGCGGCAGGTGGATTGGGAGCTGGTGAGGGTGATCCCCGCCGATGTAGCCTTTTGAGAGTATTAGTCTCGAGTTGGATATAGCACAAATGAGCGCCCTGTCTGGATGAAGGAAGAACATACTCCAGCGGTCATGGTCAGGCCATATCGTGTCGCGGATCCGCCATAGCGCAAAAATATTGAACAGCGCGCTTGCGAAGAGGGCGGTGAGGACAAAGATGAGAGACGTATCTGCGCCGAGCGCTGTGAGGCGAAGTCGAGCCATGTCCGGAATTCGTGCGGGCAATTGGAGGGGTCGACTGGATCAGTAGTCCAAGGGAGCGATTACGCTCACGAAGATGGGGACATCTATGGAACAATAGCGCTTTCCGATGGGCTCCGACAGCACGTAGATCATGATGTTCCCTAGCAGGCCTCCTCCAAGTTTAGCATGTCCGGCTCCATTGCGCCATCTCCTGCAGGCTGGCGTCGACAGATTTCCTTGGCCCGCATGGCTCAATGTTCTTATCCTTTACCCGTTCGAGCCAGAAACGTTTGAACCGCGGAGAGGTGACAGCCGTGAAATATTCGGTGTCAAGCCTGGCCATGCGGCCAGTTCACAGTCCAATGCAAGAATGGAGAAGTTCGATCTATACCTCGGCTGGACCGTGGCTGAGGCATGAAGCTTAAGTGAAGCTTGAGCTTGAAGCTTGAAGCTTTGAAGACGAGTGCGCTGACAAATCTACTTACGAATTGAGCTGTGGTTGGAGTTGATCGAACAGGGTCTTGACAGCGACACGCTCCATGACAGCTATCAGGGCGGACGCGAGTAGAACGAGCGGACTGGCGGAGTTTCAATTTGCCCTATCGGAATATATTAGCGATTATCGGCAGCCCATCTCCGCCGTCCTTCGCTGTATCATTGATTTTTCAGAATCGTACATCGGCTCGCACCTTTGTCCTGATTCCACTCGCCGCTGGGCGGAGCCCGGATTTCCTTCGCCTTTGGGGCTCGGGGCTATAGACTTTGTAGACGCCGTCTGCGCGAATTAGGATCTCACCCTAGATAAAATACTACATCACCTCGATGTGGTCAACTGATGGCCCTGCTGTGGGGGTGACATGGACGAGGCGCCAGCTTCATCGTCATCGTGCTGCTATCAATACAAACCTCATTTACGATGACCGTTGGAGAACGTTAGCGCGACCTTCGGACGCTGGTCTCAGCTGCGGCATTACTGTTTTAGCAACGGATTTTGTGACAGCAGTGAGCACACACACCAGCATTTAGACTTATAAAAAGCTCTCTACGCTGTTTCTTGACATTGCTTCCATCGCTCATCCGACATCCACCATACCTGTCTCATCCTCACCATGAAGTTCGCCGCTTCTTTTGCTCTGTTCGCCATCGCGTCCCTTCAGCTGGCGTTTGCCGTGCCGATTGTCGAAGGAGGTAAGACTGAGCCCGTGCATGATCTACCACCTATACTTCTTTGAAACACTCCGGTTTTTGCAGAGCTCGATGCCAAAGTGGCGCGTATGAAACCAAGATACCAGCCAGATGCCCCATGAATTTACAGGGGGCCCGAATTCGAGTACTGGCCGTGGGCCAAGAAATATGCATGCGCCGAGTTGCCCTCAGCCGCCTAGAGGTAGTATGACTGCACCTTAACGCGCGCCAGCTCTGACCTATCCACGACGAAAGGTCAGATCCCTCTTGCTGGTGTTTATACAAAGCCCACCTGACAGTCCGATCATTAGCTATGGCTCAAAGACACCCACTTTTTTCTGTATTAAAACCATATCATATCTCCAGTACGCAAATGATCTAAGCCTGCACTATGTGATGTAACGCACCTCATCCAATGCATCGACCCAAGAAGCGTCACTCGAAGCCGGCTGCTTTATTCGTTCCGCCTCAGGTTAACTGTCTGATTGTTAATGTATCAAACGATCCTTCGTACCTATCCGGCAAATAACAGAGTTCCTAATGGCACTCAAGTCGACGAAAGCATCTCCAGAATTTGTATGCGCCACTCCGCGCGCGCTATTTCCTGCTGTCGACGCAGGAAAGTGGCGTAACGAAAATTAAACCAACTCCTCGTCCGAGCCCCTTCAAGCCACAGATCTGGTGAGGGGATCGCCGTGCAACGAGGCCTTGTTCGCGCTCAAAGCCCATACGGAAAAGGCTGAGCAGTAGATTATCTCATGGCAGAGTTGCACGCGTTGATCTACGAAATTTGTTTGAAGCGTGATCAATATCCAATATCAGTTGAGATGAGGATTCTGACAAGCTCCACGGGAACGTGGACGCGAATGTCAAAATAGAGGAGCCCGGAGCTGACGGGGAGAGAGCTCCGTGACAGCCATTGAAATTACGTAACTGTCATCAGCGACTCACCTCCGCCGTTTTGACATGGCATACGTCGAAAAGTCCTAGTACTCTTGGATTCGACTCCTCCGTGTGTCTATACCAGATTCGTGGCTGCTTCTCTCGCAGACCTGAGAGACTCCACATGGACTCGACAAAACGTCGCGGCGACAGATTTGGGGTGCAGCTCCATCCGAATGTGTAGCTTCAAGGTGCCGGAGGCGTACAATTTTTCAAGTTCCATTGTGGCCATTGATCTTTGTACGCAGGCTCCTGTTTTCAAGCTAGCAATTAATCAGCTCACAACCTGCTCGAGCATAGTGACGTACCCAGTCTCGATGGTTGTTGCTCGCCATATGACGCCGTTAAATTTGCTCAACTTACGGCTTGCAGCGGACGAACTCGACAACTTGACGCGCGGCGACATGGCTTGTTTATGCGCCGAAAAATGACCGCTCGAATTTTGTGAAGAGTCGGACAGGAGTTGCCGACACGTCTGACGGATCGTCTGAGGTGGGACGCCGTGAGAGAAGCCCGCGCTTTTGTCTTTTGATTGACGTGTAGTGAGTACTAGTCCGCTCTCCTCGGAGTGGAGCTCGAATATTCTTGGTTTGAGTAGACGGATTTTAGACAGCAGACAGCGCGCGCACGCTGCAGATGACCCTTGTCATTCGGAAGATGTGAGCCGCCGTATTGTCATAGGAAAGCTGTCGTACATGATGCCTTTCTGGTCGTTGGCGCAGCGTGCGGTGGACTTGCGGCAGCCTTCGGACGCTAGTTTCAATCGCTGTATTATGGTTTTAGAAGCGGGGCTTTGTGATAGCAGTGAGCGCGCGCGCAAACATCCAAATCGTATAAAACCAGTCTCACTTGCGCTATCCATCAGCATCGCTCCCACTGCACCTCCAGCATCCAGCGCATCTAACTCACTCTCATCATGAAATTCACTTTGTTCTTCGCTCTTTTCGCCGTCGCTTCCCTCCAGATGGCTTCGACCGCCCCGGTTGCGGAAGGCGGTAAGGCGCACCCCCCTTGCATAGCCGACCCGTTAGACTTTGCTGATATGCTTGTTTTTGGTTTTGATTTTCTCCAGAGCTCGGTGCCGACGCAGCGCTTATGAAGCCCAGATTCCAGGAAGGATCGCCGTGGATCTATCGCGGCTCCGAGTTTGCGACCGACGCGCCCGTCAAGAAAGATGTGGGTGTTGAGGAAGCGGCGCGTATGAAGCCCAGGTTCCAGGAAGGATCGCCGTGGATCTATCGCGGCTCTGAGTTCGCAACCGACGCGCCCGCGAAAAGAGATGTCGGTGCTGAGGAAGCGGCGCATATGAAGCCCAGGTTCCAGGAAGGATCGCCATGGATCTATCGCGGCTCTGAGTTTGCGACCGACGCGCCTGCGAAGAGAGATGTCGGTGCCGAGGAAGGAGCGCACATGAAGCCTAGATTCCAGGGAGGTTCGCCATGGATCTATCGCGGCGACGAGTAGGTGTACGCTGTCGCGCGCGTGCGGACGCTCGGGCTTATCCATGACAGAAGGTGAGATATATCTCGTTCGTGATGGCACTCTTACAAGACTAATCTGATAGTCTGATCTTTCGCAGATACGATGTGTGCCCAAGAGCTTTTTCTCTGTATTGAATCCATGTTATATTCTTGCTCATTTGAATGATTAAACCAAGTTGCAATTAAACGCACCCCTATCTTCGTCGCGCAAGCCTAGAGAAATTGGGTCCATCAGAAACTCTCAAAGGACCAGGGAGATTGAGTGCACGACAGCAGATCCAATATACGACGAAAATCATGCACCGAGTTTCAACTCGACTCGTACTTCCGAGCGCCGTTTTCACTCGCGTCTTCCGATAGCACGTAAAAGGACAGCGGGTGTGGGACCAGTAGCTGAGTTGCGGAACGAAGCAGAGGGCGGAATGAAAAAGGGTTCTGTTCGCGTTCGTCTCTTGTGGGCACACGCAGCTGTGAAGGTGCTTAGAGCTTTCACCGCCGGCAGTATTCGATTCTGCCTTGGCCATCTCGTCTGCCCGGTATCGAAGAACTCCTCGGGTCTACCGGAGGCCTCGACAAGCTCGTCTTCGGTTCCCTCAAGCTATACTTCTCGATCACTTACGTTCTTTTTGCTAGCACTCAATTGGCCTACGAAGAAAAAGGTCCCGAGCCCCTCCAAGTACTAGTGTTCTCCAAGTATGCCCGGCTAGTTATGCATCGCTGACACCCCGATGAGTAGAGATCCCGTGGCGGCCTGGCCGCCTTTACGCGGTATAATACCTGATCCCAAGCAGTTCGCTCTTCAATGCGGCGTACTAGATCCCCCCACGGAGGCTAACGAGGACTCCGTCGCCGGAATGAAATCAGGAAGCCGGGATGTCGCCGACCGGCTAAATTTCTGGATCCTCGCGATGGTCGCACCGGTATTTCGGCCAGAGTCTGAGCAGCCAGAGCGCCATCATCGATGGACTCCGTATCGGGTATAGCCATTAGATTCAAAGGCAGCATGTATCGGTCCACAGGTGAGCAGTCAGCTGCCAGAAGACACCGTAGTTGATGAGTAACAGTATTTTCTTGCGGGGAGGAGAGCCAATTTGATGCCATAAGAAGTGATATTTTGCAATAGCGTTGCGTGAGACAAAGAAGCCAAGGAGCCTAGTGCTCTCAAGTTCGAAGCACAGTTCGCTGATAGTTCACGCGCCGACCCCGACAGGGCGAGTCCCCGCAACGAGATGTTGTTCGAAATCAGCATGGGCTAGCCACGAGTATTGCCTTGATAGCTGCGGGTCGTAGTACTGTTTTTCTAGCATCAGGCGACGGTGATTCAGCTGGTCGTGGGGTTCGTGTCGCAAGCCTGAAAAAGAAACCAGGGAAAAGAGCTTACATAATTCTGTCGGAGTCTTTCTGAGGCTGAAATACGCGTAGTTCCGCTTCCCACTCAACTTCCCCTGCTCAGGAAGCCGTCGCGTCAGCCCTTGGGTCCCAGTTCATGGTTTGAATAAGAGCCCGGTGTGGGTGGCGTATCTACTGATGGTCACCCGGCGTTTGACCTCTGGGAATAACAGAGGAGTTGCGGGAGGCTTGGGTGATGCTTTGTTTGGAGATGTCCTCTCAAGTTAAGTACAACACCAGAACATAGAAAACGGCGATCCCAAGCTCCAGCTTCGGGCTCCAATCACTGGAGGAATTTACTCGCAGCGAGAAAAAAACGAGTGAGTATCTAATTTCTCGCTATTATTGTGCTACGCTGATCGTTCCCATCCTTGTTCTTTAGCAGATACAAATTAGCGCCAACCCCCTCGCATACGATGGCTGTTGATGATTACTCGACTGGAGGAATGCTAGAAGGAGAACGCGAATATTCTGCACTGAAGAAGCAGGCATTTTTAGTTGTCCAGCCTGATATTCCACCAACTTCCATCAATTCCCTTCCGAACGAAACGCTCGCCTCCATATTCGAATTCGCTGCAGGCGCGGCGTGGAATGAATTTCTTCCACTACAGGCGAGGGTTGAGCTCACTGTCTCCCAGGTCTCGAGGCGTTGGCAGAGTGTTGCTTTGTCTACGCCCAGGCTCTGGACCAGGATTGACGGTGTTAATGGGCACCTTGCCCCACTCTTTGCGTCGCGCTCGAAGTGTCTTCCTTTGGACATCGAGCTACTATCCGCTCCTTTGGATAAAATCTTCAACAAAAGGTGCGATCTCAGCGCCACTCAACATTCGAATGGGCCCGCGAAACGCCCCGTAGACCTATCCCATACCCTGTCTCCACTTGTCTCACATACCAGCCGCTGGCGCACTTTACAGGTCGAGTGCACTCACATGAGCGAGTTTGATCTCCTTCTCGCTCCAGCACCCCAGCTGGAAACACTTCATATCGCCGTTTCCCGTCCTGAGGTGCGGCCACTCGGCGCACCGCGAGAGCTGTTCTCCGGACAAACGCCAAGTCTACGGGACCTATCATTCACCGGGTTTCATCCAAACCTCACGGGTCCTCTCTTTGCCGGGCTGAAGGCGCTTCGGCTCGCGCACCTCAATTACACCGCCGACTCGTTGCCCCGATTCTTGCTCAATCTCGCAGCGTGCCCCTCGCTGGAGCACCTCGGGCTCGCACACTTGAGCTTCTCATCAGGCGCACGTCTCGATGACCCTCATTCTATCCCATTGCCCCACCTTCGATCGATGGAACTGCGTCACATCGACGAGTCCACTAGGAAATGCATCTTGTCATCCATTCACGCACCCCCCAGCTTGCACCTATCTTTGGTTTCCCATGGGAATGGCGACGAGCTTCACCACATTTTCCCCCGAGACTTCGACTTCTCGGTCAATCTCCCCAACCTCCCTCTCGTTCGCTTCCTGGCGATCGAACATAGCATTCGGCAGCGCTCATGTACTGTGAGCGGCAAAGTCTCTGAAGATGCCACCGACAGCCTTTTCGATGCTCTCTTTGAAGGCGAGAGTGTTGACTTCATGGAGAAGCTCTTCCATAATGTAGGACGCATCTTTCCCTTCCGGGATGTCGAGGCGTTGTCACTCCAATGTGATGTCCGCGGCTACGAATGCCCTTTGCCGAGCTCCCTCGCCGCCTTACTAAGAGGCTTTCCCTCGCTAAGGGTATTAGCACTCGACTCGTACTCGCCGGCGTATCTAGACAAGCTTATCATCACGCCTGCATCGTGCCCGTCTCGCAAGCTGCACACATTGCGCATTGCCAACTCCAATGTAACCGAGGAAGTTCTAATGGAGCTGGCCAGGTCCCGAACGAATCCCGAGTCCTTGGCCCACGAGGATGTGGTGCGCTTGCGTATCCTCGAGCTTTCGGGATATCACGGTATACCGCAGGACAGATGTCAGGGAGTAAAGCGCGCTTTGAAAGACCTTGCCTTGGATGTTCGTTGGGATCAATATGGGTACGCCATATCCCTCCCAAGTTGTCGTTTATCTTGACCTCGACGCTAATGATTCTCTGTGAATAGGATGACCCAGATGGAGCAGGGTTCCTCACCATTGAGAGAACTCGAGCCAAGCATCGCATCACATGTAAGCGGCCCTATTCACGTGGATTGTGCCTCATCCTTGATATTTGAAGCTGCGTTGCTAAACTCGTGGACTCTCTCATCCACAGTGAACCTCTAGTTTTCTATAAGTATAGAGAGCGGGGGCCGCCTTCACCAATCCATAACTGGGACAAAACCCTTCGCTCATAGTTGAGCCGGCGGTATCTGTGCGGCTATTAACTCCAAAATGACATGCACTACACTCGGACAGTACGGACACTGTATTGAAATGTACTTGCATGATCAACGCTTGCGTGCTTGAGACATTGTTTCGATGTAACTCTTAGCGCCCATCTATCATGCTTGGTTCACGTTCCGTAGCGGTTCTTCTCAGTGAGGCCGATTGAAATACTATTTTTGCGCGTAGTTGTGCTACGAATGAGTCTGGCGAGGTCATAACTACCCCGCGATATAAAAATCTTCTTAACAAGGACTATTGACTCCATGCCCCTCTCCCTGCAGCCTAGCTGCTATCACAGCACATTACAAAACCATCTCCCAAGCCACATCTCCCGCAACTCTCTTATACCCCGAGCGCGTGCTTCGGATCACTGCCATGTGAACCATGGCGCATGGCGCATCGTCACTGTTGCCGAATACTAAAAACACCTTGGTCACGCTCGAGACCTTTCCATAGCCGTGTACCAAGCACTCGCGCAATGTCATTGCCAATGTGCGCAGTAATGAACGTCGATACAACGGCTGGATGCATCAAATAGGGCATCGATAGATTTTTGGTTGAGTAACTAAAGGTAGGCTGAGTCGACCCAGCTCGTCGAGCCTCCGAATACCGTACTGAGGGAGAGACCAGACGACAGCTTGGTCGCGAAGGACGCACGTCCGGTCCGCCATGCGCCACCCCTTCCCATGGGACATGATAAGTCTCTTTTTAAAATCTGATGGAAAACAAATACCACATACCCGGAGTTGTTATATTCACCGAAGAGGATGTGGTCGGTGTTTGGAGTCGCGGTAGACCAGATGGTCCAGCCGGCTGCTTGGCTATATCGACGAAACGAGAGTAGCGTAAGCCTGTGGGCTAGGAGGTACTAGTTGAAATCTGGACGGATAACTTACACATGACTCCCGATGTTGGAGTTCTGGAAGACAACGCGGGCGTAGTTCCTCCATGGGCGGCCTACACCGAAGAGCCTTAAGTCAGCGATATGACCTGACAGAAAAAATTGAACATGTCCTACCGAGGTTCTGAGTTCCGGTTCCAATGATTGTGCACTTGTCGATCACGTACTACATCCTTCGTTTAATAACAATAATATTGGACGAAAACAGACATTTGGCTTACATAGAATGCGTCCTCAGTGCTCCGCCCCGAAGCTGTCCAGGAGAGTTTGAGCTTGGTCAACGACCCGTGCGGAAAGATTGTTACGTGCCACATACCGGTGATCCAGCCAGTGCCAACCGTCTCAATGGTTGTTCCGGTGATCCACAAGCTTGAGCGTTGGCCAAAGATCTAACATCGCACGCGAGTTATGAGAAGGTAAAGTGAAATAAGCAGCGGGTGGTTCAACTTACGAAGTCAGTCGCGCCACTGATATAACTCTTGCCAATGAACTGAAGGCCTTGGTTTCCGAGATAGGTGTCTTGATACCCAGTAAGCTTGATGCCATATCCACCAAACCTCGTGCCATCAACGCTGAGCGCGATAGCTTGGGAGCCCTGGAAATGGACTTGAGTACACGGCTCGCGTCGTCAATAAAATGGTGCTTACTTGTCCGTATGTATTCGCAATATTGACATTGTATATGCTCACGTCGCTACCTTTGACCGAGATCGTCGCGCTGGCCTCGTTGCTGCCCGCGCTCGATGCCGGAATGTTGTTTGTGATTGTGACCTGGTTATTTGCATAACCCGCGGCATTTGAAGTCTGCCCGTATATTTTGATGTTGGAGCGGTTGATCACGACGCGCTCCTTGATAGAGGTGCCGTAGATGAAGTAGACGCTTGACGACGTGTCTTGAAGCGCGGCACTCAGCGTAGAGTACTTTCCACCAGGACCGACAGTAATTGAACCAGATGGAGGACTGCTGGCGCAGAGGCCGGTGACAGCAAGAGCGAATAAGACGAGAACTTTGCCAAACATGGTAAGGACGATGGAATGCGTGATTTTTTCAACAGACGGATTCGTCCTTTTATATTGCAACCAGAAAACCAGTGGATCCCCTAGCTCAAATAGATAGATCCTTGTCGGCTTGTGGCACGAGCTTGTGTCTGCGCATTCCATCCCGTGTCGACCCTCCACGTCTGGTAGTACGTCCGAATCATACATAGTTGCGTGAGCAGGTGACCGTCCTTCCCTGGCGCGCCTAAAAGCTTCTTTTGCGCTGCAAGAGGTCTTGTCCATCGATGATTGGCGGGGATGCGGAAGCATGGCGGCCCGCTGCGACGGATAAAATATCGGCCCGGGAGTACTCACAAGCACTGCACAAGAGTGCAAGTCTTGAGTCGAGCGAAAGAAAGCCTATGGACATAATTCGTAGCTTTCTGGAGGGCATTCCGACTTCCATATCCCACAGGGAATGGGATCACCGCGAAGTTCCGTTGATGTTTGGTGAGCCATCGCACCAATTCGGGCCTCCTCAAGTTGAAAGTCGTCAAGTAAGTAGGAAGCACGCAGCATGGTGAGTCCTATGGGCTAAGATCAGGCACTACCTAGACGATTGATTAAACAAGTACTTAGTGAGCTCTTGCATTCCTTTCAAATTTCAGCGGCCAGGGTTAACGCGAGCGCGAATATCCAGTGCAAGCGTAGTACCAGATAATGGAGGTGGGCTGTACGGCATGAGTATTGGACCGCCAAGCTATCAAGCTCAAGGGGCTTGGACCGGGATGTTGGTGGCGGTTGGTGCGAGCTGGAGTCTGGTGCGAGCCGGGCCCGGACTTCGGAGGGCTCTTGGGGTTGCTGGCGGCTTGGGCTTCCTAGGGTTAGGGTCACACGTACTTTCAGCTTCCAACTTCCATTAGCCGTTAACTTGAAGCTTTACGCTCTATCTTGCTAGGCCCCCAATAACATTGGTTCTCCTCCGATATGCTCCGAGCAAAATTATGGGCGAATTGCAAGGATAAAATTTTGCAGCAATGTACGTGGCCAGTAGGAATCACCCCCGCATTGGACCTTTCATGGCCGATTTTTGAATTGCTTGGACTCCAGGTCGCTTTTGGGGAAGCTGTAGTCTTCGCGGAGAATTACGGTATGAGTCATTTTGCTCATGGATTGAAGAATGTTCTTTGGGAGCTCCCAGGTTCTGGCAGGTCTTCTATTTTACTCATCGCGCAGGCACGTATCCTTCGGTCGGCCATGAAAAACTGGCCAGCTTTCATTCTAGCCGATTTTTTATGATGGTAGAATATCTGATTACAGGCCTCAAAATGGGGAGAGCCCCGTGTCGGCTGCCACGCGTTCGGTAAGTTTCGATTTAGATAAAGTGTCATGTTGCCGACGATCTACGGGTATATCCTCAGAGCTGAATGTCCTTTGGCGACTTTCACTCTGGCGCTGCGCGCGGCCTATCTTATTGATTTAATTCCATACTAATATGAACTAAATCTTAGCGGAAAAGTATACAACACACGTAATGATCGGATTATCAAAGACTCTACTAAGGTAGCAGCACGACCATCTCTATTCCCTGTATAGGGCGTTTCTGAAATGACCTGCGCCCATCATGACCCAGAGTGCGTCGTCCGAAAAATCCCACCCTAACTGTTCACTTTGAAAGTCTTACTGGCGCTGGGCAGTTGAACTCCTCCCCAACTCGGGTCCAATACTATACCAAACTACTACCTGATATATGCTGGGCGGTCCCGACAAGGCCTGGGACTTCCGGGAAGGCGGTCGTTGATCTGGCAATGGGTGGCGCTTTCCTGAACTTCGGTGGCTGCTCTTGAATGTTTGCCTGGGATACAAAACGTCTCCGCCTACTTGTGATATTAGAGGGCTCCGAATGCCTCTTGTCTTGTAGCTTTGAATCATCCCGTGTTCCAGCGTCCGCCGTCTCTGAGGCTACCTACTATCCTACACTTCCCCTTGGCCCCAATATGCACTATTTCTCACCGGCTTCATCTCTGCGCACCAAGGGATCAAGGCACCTCACTAGCCTTTATAATCCTTGGCGCTGCGGTCAGTGCTCAAAAATAATGTATAGGCCATAAGGCCTCAATCAAACCATGCAGGCAACCCAGCACATCGCACTTTAACTACTAGTACTGCGTGTCTGGAAACGGCTGACGTATGCGGCGCTTCCCGCAGCTCCCATCTTTCCACCGCCTAAGACATAGTCGCCTCGCGCGTACTTCTCCTGCTGCTCGTTTTTCTTGCTTCAGGGTGGACTTCTGCAGATCCCTCGATTCAAGCCCTTCCTTCGCTAATCCTTCCTCCCTCCCCTGTGCTCTTCCACTGATAAGAATTTCTACCGACAGCGCACAGCTCTGAGCAAGTCCATCGACGCTACGCAGATGCGCATCATTGCGCTTCTTCCTCTCTGAAAATTAACTTCGAAACCAGATACTACCTCGGGCCCGCAGACCATATCTTAGCTCCTCTCTGTTGTTCCAGTTGACTCGACGCCAATTTCTTTCCAAGGCTATCTGGAGAATCAAAAACCTTACCCCAGTATACTTGGGACTATCAAGGGGGGTATACGCTAAGCCATCTGCTTCAAACACATACCCACCCACTACTTCTATCCTAGCCCCCGCTTTTCATTAAGGGACATAGTCATATTGTACAAAGTCCCGGATATATCTCTTCCGGAGGGCACAGGAGGTTTCTGGGTCTCTCGTGTCTTTTGCCGTAGTACGGCCGACTTGAATAAAGAGTCGCGCGGAAAACATGGACTTCGGGCGGACGAGATAGAACTCGCATTCCACTGATATCGCAAAATAATTCTCCTTTCTTCTATAGCCACATCACCAACTCGAGACCCTAAGTAGCAGAGTAAGGTCCAATCTCTGATTCTTGCATCGAATAATCCAGCATGACTTTTTCTACCAATGCACGGCTAGCCGCAATTCGCGATATAAGACCATTCTCCTTTCAAAGAATCTCCTCGCGACAGAGGTCAGCTGGCATGGTTAATTCACAGTAAGTACATTTGGTCCGGCTTTCATGTCGTGGGAAATTGTAGTCTGTTGAGGTCCCTCAAGAATTCCCCACACTTCTCAGTTTCTTGCGGAGCAACCGCCTTCGGCTACGAACCACAATTACCAAGCGAATGCGCTTGGGTATTTAGATTGGGGCAAAACTTCGCGATTCAGTGTTAACCGTGCAATGTGACCGGACCATATTGAATTGCATGCTGCCAGCGATGCAGCCTTCCATTGCCTCTTCCCACACGCATCGTTTTTACCATTGTAGATGCTCTTCTAGATGGTGATTCTACCTTGTGAGAATATTCAGAGGTGCTCGCGAGTGACGCAGGCCTAGATCTATGGTATTAATACCGCTTGAGCTTGGAAGTTTAAGGGCACGTGCCCAGACGTTGGTGTTGAGTGCGCTGCGCACTCGATCCGGAGCCTACCGGCTCTTGAACTCAACACCTCCAAGGCTTGTGTCATGAAAACTATTTCCTTCGACTCAACTGTTTCAATTACACCACCGGGCGTATTTTCCAATCGGAGTAACGCTTCCAGTGAAGTAATCTCTGCCAATGCTTCGCCAACTGGCTCAGCAACAAGTATACACAGGTGACACCGAAGTTCAACCCGCCACACATCCACGATTTTCCCCGACCATAGCATTGTTCGTGGGCTTCGGAGAATGCGGAGTGATTCGCTTACATTACAATCGGCTTAGATGGACATCATGCCGATGCGGGGTAATATGCAATGGTTCAGTTTGGATGCCTTCTTACCCTAAGTTGGCGTATCCCCTCCGCGACTCCAGAGTTCTTGGCACTTCATCACTGTCGGCGACACTTCGCAAGCTAGCTTCTGCATGTTGAACACACCGAAATATGAAACCGCTGCGACCCCCTGACATAGATTCGAGCAAGGCGCGTGGTGTGATTCGGAAGTACCATGGAGAATGTCGGGATAAAGAGAAGTGGGAGAAAATCGAATTTCTGGTTCCTTGTCGCCACTCATGCCGAACGACAATGAGCGCTCGCCGTCATAGCGGCCGAAATTCGCATTTGTAGTTCTATAAAGTCTTACTCGCTGGCACTCGACACCTTTCTCTAAGCCCTTGGTTTCTTGCACTTGTCGAGTTCTCAGCCAGCAAGAATCAAAAGGACAAACATGCGCTCGTTGTCCACTGTTGCGAGTATTGCACTCGGCTTACTTTCGCTATCTTCGACTGCACTTGCGCAAAATGGACCTATAGGCTCCACTGAGACATTCGACTACATTGTCATTGGTGCTGGAGCTGCTGGCCTTGTCGCTGCCGACAAGCTTTCAGAGACGGGCAAAAAGGTCTTGCTTATTGAGCGTGGTGGACCCAGTACTGCAGAAACCGGCGGAAATCTCGTCCCTCCCTGGGCTCCAGGTACAAACGTACGTAGCTTATTCTTTCAGAGACAATCAGGGTATTAATGCCGTTTTAAATCCCTTTTAGCTCACGAAATTCGATGTTCCCGGTTTGTTTGAGTCTATGTTCAGTGGCCAAAATACCTTCTGGTTCTGTAAAGGTGTGTCTCAGGAACATAGTTATTGCGGCCGTGACCAGCTCGTCACTCATTGCGATGGATAGATGTCAACGTATTTGCTGGGTGCCTGATCGGTGGTGGTACCTCTGTAAACGCTGCGTGAGTCCCAACCGTTCATCGTTCTATTTCATACCAGACTGAACCCTCGCAACGTACAGCCTTTACTGGCTTCCACCGGATCGCGACTGGGGCACAATCAGTGGCTGGCCATCTGGTTGGTCTGCGACTGACCTAGCTCCCGCTCAAGCAAGACTTAAGGCTCGCCTTCCGGGCACGGATGCGCCCTCTCCCGATGGCGTCCGCTACCTCGACCAGGTCTACACCTTGGTGTCCCGGATTCTCGGGGGATCGAGTTACCAGGGCATAACAATCAACAGTAGCCCCAACTCTAAGAATAAGTTCTATGGTCACAGCACCTTCACCGTGTGTTTCGTTTACCACGATCTTAAGATATCTACTAACGCGCTATTGCCCCGGTCCATTAGTTTATTGGCGGAAAGCGTGGCGGTCCCGTAGCGACATATTTCCGCACTTCTAAAGCTCGCTCAAACTTCAAATACGTCCAGTACACTTATGTGAATAGTCTTGTCCGCAATGGCGCTCAAATCACCGGAGTCAAGACCAACCAAACTACGTGGGGAAGCAGTGGTGTCATCAACCTCAGCTCAACTGGCCGCGTTGTGCTGGCGGCTGGTGCCCATGGCACGGCCCGTATTCTCATTCGCAGTGGCATTGGTCCCAGCGATCAGCTCGCGATCGTTCAGTCATCTACGGGCGCCGCCGACCTTCCCCCAGCATCGCAATTCCTCAACCTTCCAGTTGGTTCGTCTTTTATTAGCACTCAATATCATTACCATCACCACTTGGCTTATACCTTCGCCCTCGAATTTAGGACAAAACGTCTTGGATAATCCTTCGATCAATGTTTGTGTCTCTCTCTCGGAAACGTTGAACTCTGCTCTGAAACCTACCTTAGCTCGTGTTTACGCATGCCAGTATTGATTCTGTGAGTCTATCGGGATTCCTTCTACCGCTTTTGTATCCTAACGTTTGGGGTTAGTATGATAACTGGGAGCCCATTTGGGATAACCCTAGGCCCGCTGACGCGGCACAATACTTGAAAAACGGAACCGGTGTTTTCGCTACCGCTTCGCCCCGAATTAACTTCTGGCGGGAGTATACTGGGTCTGATGGAGTGGTTCGATATGTGCGTAGTAACCAGTCATTACAATATTTCGGATTTCTGAAGCGAGTTTGTTTAGATTCAAGGAACCTCGCGGCCTGGTGCATGCTGCTTCACCACGGAGGAAACCTACGATGCGACGTTCGTCCCGGTCTCTGTATACTTATATGACTTAGCACCCCTCATTAATAACCATAATCATTCACAGTAAAGTTTTCACTATCACGATATATCTGTAAGCGTCAAGCCGTCAAGCCGAATTTCCGACTATTCTACACGTACTTACGCAGCGTGTCAACACCTAGGTCCCATGGTATCAAGTCTCGTGGACGTCTTGGGATCGATGTCAATCTCCAAGCCAAAACTCTCAACCAGCCATGGCTCAGGGATGCCGTCGATAAGGCCGTGATTATCCAGGCCATCACAGATATTCTTAGTGAGCAACTTACAGGTTGAGTAATCCAGGCTCTTGTACTGACACACCCATCCCCGCACACCGTAGCTGATGTCAAGAAGAGTGAGCACTAACAGTTGATCTCCTGTATAAACATCATACTGAGAAATGAATTTCTAGTATCCGGAATCCAAATTGTTCAGCCCCCAACCGGCGTCTCCCCCGCCGACTTTGTTGCCGGTTACGACCCCAGCACAATGAACAGCAATCACTGGATGGGATCCACCAAGCTCGGAACTGACTCTGGTCTCTCCGGCGGTACCAGCGTCGTTGATCCCAACACCAAGGTCTATGGCACCAATAATTTGGTATGAGCCCCCTTCATACCTGATTAATGGCTTGAGTTTTAACTTCTTAACCCCCAGTTTGTGGTTGATGCCGGTATCTTCCCGGGTATGCCAATGTACGTTTCCCAATTTTCCCGAGGCAGTTAAACCCCACTGACACCCTTCATCTTTTAGGGGCAATCCTCAAGGCGCTGTACGTCACTATAAAAAAAATACCATTCAGGACTGCTGATATTTACCCATCACCGCATTTCTGTTAGATCATGCAAGCCGTGAGTCCTTCTCGCGTGGCGACATTGCGATCGCATCTGATTAATATTGATGTACTTCAATAGGCTGAGCATGCTGTGAGCCGTATCGTGGCATTGGGTGGCACTCCGACCACAACAAGCACTGCACCTCAACCCACACAAACTCTCTGGGGACAATGGTACGCAAATTTTATTGATCCACATCCTATTAGCGGGCTTATCAATCTGGATTTCTTCTAGTGGTGGAAATGGCTGGACCGGACCTAAGGCTTGTCCCACAGGCAGCAAGTGCACTTTCCAGAACGACTTCTACTCCCAATGTACCCCAAATTAAGATCAGAGATATCGCGGGCAAATGTATTAAAATTTTATTTCGTTGCAATCAAATTCGATCACAGTTCATCGCTAAGCGTCCCCTCCTGACCCGAGCACACATCTGCGAGTAGTTTTTGATTTCAAACGGCGGGGTATGCTGCCCGAGTTGCCGGGCTGATCCCAAGGTCAAGCTCAAGCCTTGTTTACAGGACATCCGAAGCCATAGAACTATTAGATTAATCATGAAAAGCGCCTCCGACATTCCTTAATTGCACCCACTGTGTGCAAACCCGAGGTGTACAGACCCGGGTTATACCCCAGTCTTCTGCACCCTTTCCTCATTAACGCGGATTGGCGCGCCAACGTTTCTGCTCTCAAATGGGCCACTGCCAGCTGGAACCCCTCAAGCAAAGGGATTCCGACATGCTCCTCCTATTATACAAGATGAAGGAATTATGGGCGCTACTTGCACATAAGATACAATCAAGTCCTCAGTCAAGCGCCCAACATCAGCGACAACAATACACTAGTACTTGGTTTACTTTAACAACCCCAACCGCTTCATCCGTCTCTCGACCAAGGCAACATACTCATCCGTTCCCCCACTCAGCGGCTTCACTCTGCCCTTTGGCCCAACAACATACACCGTCCCGGTCTGGCCGGTCTGCCCCTCCTCGTCGCTATCATCCTCTTCCTCATCATCATCGTCTGGGTCGTCCGACGGTGGTATGATCGGCGCACCCTCTACGACACAGCGCGTGAAGTGCCGGTCATGACTAACGAGTAGGACCGCGCCTGTATATTGACGAAGGGCGCGGATCAGCGCGGTGATGGTGTCCTTGTCCAGATGAGTCGTGGCTTCATCGAGTACGAGGAGATCGGGCGCAGGATATACGACCAATCCCATCGCCAGTCGAACCTACAAGAGTAGGGAGTTAGATATCGCCCTAAAAGCACGCAGCTAAGAGACTGGCTTACTTTCTGGCCTCCGGACAGCGTACTGATAGGATTAATGGCAGTTTTACCATGTAGCCCAAAGGCGCCAAGGAACGATCGCCCTGTTTGCTCGTCGATCTCGATACCATGCTTCTCTTTCAATTGTTCAATAAAATGTCCCAGCGCCGAAGTCCGCGCGATGTCCGCGGTGGACAGTATCTCGACCGAGTGCTGGTCGAAGTAGCCCAACCGAAGTCTTGGATGCCGCTCGACCGTGCCCTTCTGGGGGCGTAAACTCCCGATAAGAAGCTTCACGAGTGTAGACTTGCCCTCGCCGTTCTTCCCTACCAAGCCCACACGGGCCCCGGGGTGGATGGTGAGACTGACGTCTTCCAAGACATTGGGCGCGGTGCGGGAATATGTGAAAGTGATGTTGCTCGCGGAAATGAGGGCGCCAGGGAATCGCATCGGTTCCGGGTCGGGGAACGGTAATGTGATTGCCTTGTCCGGATCTTCAATCTTGATATCGGCACGGCTGGTGAAGTGATAGCCAGCAGCATCGCGGTTTAACTTGAACCTAGATTATCAAGCAGGTGGATGAGGCGCCGCAGACCCAAAGAGTAGGATGACAACGTACCTTGTGCCTTTAGCTGATCGTTCCAAACCCCATCGCTCGTCCAGCTTCTTTTGCCTTGACTTTACCATCCGAGCACGGTTCTCATCTCCGGTTTTCTTCGCAGTTTTTATGCCCGTCTCGATCGACTTCTCAATAGCACTCCGTTTCTTATCAAGGGCGCTCTTCTGTCGAATACGCGACTTCCTATCCGCGCGAGTGTAACGCTCGTATTCGGAAAGGTTACCATCGAAATATGAGAGCTTCTTGTCGCGGAGGTGGATCGTTTCTTGTGTAATGGCATTGATAAAGTCGAGGTCGTGGGCGACGACGAGGATCGTGGATGAAAGAGATTCGAGATAGTTCTGGAGCCAGATGACGGAGATGAGGTCGAGGTAGTTTGTAGGCTCGTCCAGCATAAGCTGTATTTGAGAACGAGTAAGAACAAAGGGTCGTTATATGTTTCAGCGAGGAACATACTAGATCCGGTTGTTGGAGTAGGGCGTTCGCTAGAGAGCAGCGGGAGCGCCAACCTCCACTTAGTGTATTATATTTGGCATCCAATTGAGCTTGAGTGAATCCTAGGCCTATCAGGATGGATCGGGCGCGAGCTTCTGTGGAGTCTGCTTCCAGCTGAAATGCAACTGTTGAAATCACAGGCAAGAGCGTGCACAGAAAGCGGGCTTACAGCTTCAAGAGTCGCTTGCACCTCAGTGAGCAACTCAGTCGCCTCCTTCAACGCTTGGCCATCATCACTCCCCCAATCTGCTTCAGAGACCCTGTGTAGCCAAAAATGTATTTAATCGAACAAGCCCATGCCAATAATGCCGAAACCGCAAACCTGCGCTCATTTTCTGCAAATGCCGCCTCAGCCTTCAGCAGCTGCTTGCGGGCCTCTGCGCCTCTTGCGCCACTTCGTCGCAGAGCGATCTTCTTGGCTTCCTCCAGCTCATACTGAGATCTAGACAGATTGATCAAAGCAACGGCTTCGACGAGGGCAGTGGGTGAGGTCGACTCAAATGCCTTAGTGAGTACTGCAGGCCAGGAGGATCAGAGCCTGTGAGTACTGCCACGAAAATGAGAGACGACAAACGTTGGTACTCGGATGTGGCTTTCTCGCGCCGTCGGTCACTCTTAACAACTCGCTCGGTAACAGTGAGCTCCGGACTTCGTTCCACCCCGGCTTCCTCTCCAGCGAGATTGACGTCCTCACTTTCACTCTCTACTTGGGACACCAAAAGGATTCGAAGGTTTTCGTGTATTCCGGGGATAAGCTTGTCGGCAATCGCCTTCAACAAGGCTTTACGAGGCACAAATGTGAGCCTATAGTTACGGAAAGTGACGGTGTAGATATGCTTACTTGACTTCCCTTCTCCGTTCCTTCCCACAAGCTGAGAAGATGCGAAAATATATGAGCAATGCTCTCAGAGATACAATGGCAGAGACTACATACAGCATAGCGTATTCCAGTCTTGAGCCTCACATGAGCGTCGACGAGGAGATCAAGATTTCCAACGGATATGTTAACTTGCTTTAGATCAATCTGAATGAATAGACGCATTGAAGTGAGCCTTATTCATTATAGTCAAAGTTTCATTGGATGATAAACCTCTTGTGAAAGAGTCGTGATGGTGTCGACATGAAAGCGAGAAGTCTGAGAGGTAGCTATGATCTTCGGGCCAATCGTCAGCCCCCCGAGAGAGTCTGCAATGTCACTAGCGGCATGGGCTTTGGAAGAAAGCTTAGAGGATCTGGGAGGCATATTCGAGTTGAGAGAAATGTGGTCGTCTGATGAGAAGTAGCGGGGTGTGATAGCACTGGGCGTTCTGTTTGGCAGCGTCTATGAGTTCTCGCGCTTTATATTCACGCAGTGCGGCATGGCCGGGACCAACGAGGATGATGTGATGACTCCAACGGCACCCGCAGTAAGTACTTACTTGGGGTGACACTGACACCGCGGCTCCGTGCGGCGTGCGTGCTTGACGTGTTATGACTCGATTGGGACCAATGTGAAAATGTTCTAAACCATTTGTGGGGGCTCGACGAATATGGGGCCCGCGTAGGTGCGCTGGCGCGACTTCTGGCTTGCCCATTGCGCTCCCGCGCAGATGGTGGTGGTGAGTCGGAGGGCGATGACCTCGATACAATTGAGATCTGACGCTAACCGACGCTCGTCCAACCACCGCCCCCTGGTGCCGACTGCAAAGGCTCTACACGCCGCGCAACCTCGCTGGAAATCACCATCTGAAAACACGATAGATCCAAGCGTGCGCCGACGACTCTCCAGGGCGCCGCAATGCGAATACTGATACCGGTGCGGTTGGCCAAGCTTCCTCTCTGAGCCCGGGCACGCATCTGCGAGTTGGTGTAGTTTTTTTTTGAGCGGCGAGGTGAGCAGTCGTTACCGGACTGATCACAAGGACAAGTTTTGCTTACAGCCATTGAGCTATATATAGACTAATCCTCCGTTATTCAATGTTGTGGACTGGAGTTATATCCCAGTCTTCTGCATCTTTCCCCCATGAATGTGAGGTCCGAGGCGGATTGACACGCCAGCTTTTTGAGGTAGAGTTCATTGCCTCAACGGACTCGCGACCATTTGTACATCATGCCACGCAGGGTATCTAAGGAAATCTTTGCTGCTAATAACACGTAAGGTAAGATCACATCCTCGTTCAAGTGCCCGACATCAGCGACAACTACGTAGTCAACAGCCCCAGCCGCTTCATCCTTCTCTCGACCAAAGCAACATACTCATCCATTCCCCCACTCAGCGGCTTCACTCTGCCCTTTGGCCCGACAACATACACTGTCCCAGTCTCGCCGGTCTGCCCCTCCTCGTCACTGCTATCCTCCTCTTCTTCTTCATCATCATCCGGGTCGTCTGAAGGTGGTATGAGCGGTGCGCCCTCTACGACGCAACGCGTAAAGTGCCGGTCATGGCTGACGAGGAGGATCGCCCCTGTATATTGGCGAAGGGCGCGGATCAGCGCGGTGATGGTGTCCTTGTCCAGGTGGGTTGTGGCTTCGTCGAGTACGAGGAGATCGGGCGCAGGGTATACGACCAATCCCATCGCAAGTCGAACCTATAAGGGGAGTATGAAGGGTCAGGTATAGTCGAAGATGCGAGTAGCTGAGAGACTGATTTACCTTCTGACCTCCGGAAAGCGTACTGATAGGATTGGTGGCAGTTTTACCATGCAGCCCAAAGGCGCCAAGGAACGATCGCCCTGTCTGCTCGTCAATCTCGATATCATGCTTCTCTTTCAATTGTTCAGTGAAATGTCCCAGCGCCGAGGTCCGAGCGATGTCCGCGGTGGACAGTATCTCGACCGAGTGCTGGTCGAAGTAGCCCAGTCGAAGTCTTGGATGCTGCTCGACCGTGCCTTTCTGGGGACGCAAAGTCCCAGTAAGGAGTTTCACGAGGGTAGATTTACCCTCGCCGTTCTTTCCCACTAAACCCACACGGGCCCCGGGGTGGATGGTGAGACTGACGTCTTCCAAGATATTGGGCGTGGCGCGGGAATATGTGAAAGTGATGTTGCTCGCAGAGATGAGGGCGCCAGGGAATCGCATCGGTTCCGGGTCGGGGAACGGTAATGTGATTGCCTTGTCCAAATCCTCAATTTTGATCTCAGCGCGATTGCTGAAATGATAGTAGCCCATGTCGCGGTTTAGCTTGAACCTAGGTTGCAAAGTGAGCGGGTGCGTGCGGTTGAAAAGACAGGGTGATGGTCTACCTTGTGCCTTTAGCTGACCGCTCCAAACCCCACCGTTCATCCAACTTCTTTTGCCTTGACTTCACCATCCGAGCACGATTTTCGTCTCCAGTTTTCTTGGCAGTCTTTGTGCCCGTCTCGATTGATTTCTCAATAGCGCTTCGCTTCTTATCAAGGGCATCTTTTTGTCGAATACGCGATTTTCTGTCCGCGCGAGTATAGCGCTCGTATTCGGAGAGGTTGCCGTCAAAATAGGAAAGCTTCTTGTCGCGGAGGTGGATTGTTTCTTGTGTGACAGCGTCGATAAACTCGAGGTCGTGAGCAACGACAAGAATTGTGGATGAGATGGACTCAAGATAGTTTTGGAGCCAGATGACGGAGAGGAGATCGAGGTAGTTTGTAGGCTCGTCCAACATAAGCTATATATTTTTGAATAAGTGAGACCGATATAGTGGGCGCATCATACACGTCAGCGAAGAGCATACCAGATCCGGCTGTTGGAGGAGAGCGTTCGCTAGCGAACAGCGGGAGCGCCATCCTCCGCTCAGTGCGATGTACTTGTCGTCCAGCTGAGCTTGCGTGAAACCCAGACCAACTAATATGGATCGGGCGCGCGCCTCTGTAGAGTCTGCCTCTAGCTGAAACGTAACCATTAGAACCGAGTGCGTAAAGGCGCGTGGAGAATGCGAGCTCACTGATTCAAGAGTTGCTTGCACTTCGGCGAGCAACTCAGTTGCCTCTTTTGCTGCTTGGCCGTCATCGCTTCCCCAATCCGCCTCGGCTACTCTGCATGGAAAAATCCTGGGGTTAGGCACAGGCAAACAAATCAGTGATATTAGAATCGCGAACCTCCGCTCATTTTCTGCAAACGTCGCCTCGGCCTTCAACAGCTGCTTGCGGGCTTCCGCGCCTCGTGCACCACTTCGTCGCAGAGCAGTTTTCTTGGCTTCCTCAAGCTCATATTCAGATCGGGACAAATTGATTAGAGCAACAGCTTCGATGAGGGCAGTGGGTGAGGTCGCCTCGAAAGCCTTTGTAAGAACTGGAGGTAAGATCATTAGAACCTGTGGGTACTATGAGAGTGAGAGCTGGCAGACGTTGATATTCGGATGTGGCGTTCTCGCGCCGTCGGTCACTCTTAACAACTCGTTCAGTAACAGTGAGCTCCGGACTGCGCTCCACCCCGGCTTCCTCCCCAGCAAGACGGACTTCTTCGCCCTCGCCCTCTACTTGAGACACCAAGAGAATTCGAAGATTTTCGTGCAGCCCGGGGATGAGCTTGTCGGCGATCGCTTTCAACAAGGCTTTGCGAAATATAAGCGCGAATCCATGGTTACGGAAATTGACAGTATGTATATGCTCACTTGACTTTCCTTCCCCATTCCTTCCCACAAGCTAAGAGGATGCGAGGAATATAAACACGCTTTCAAAAAGATAAGAGCAAAGACCACAAACGGCATAACGTATACCAGTTTTAAGCCTCAGGTGAGCGTCGACAAGGAGGTCAACATTCTCAATAGATATGTTAACTTGCTTTAGATCAATCTAGGGACCAGATACGAAGATCTGAGCCCTAGTCATCATGACCAAAGTTCCATTACACGACAAACCTCTTGTGAGAGAGTTGTAATGGTGTCAACGTGAAACCGAGAAGTTTGAGAGGTAGCTGTGATCTTCGGACTGATCGTCAGCCCCACAAGCGATTCTACAATGTTGCTAGTTCCATAAGTTTTAGAAGAAAGCTTGGAAGACCTCGGCGGCATGTTTTGAGCTGAGCACGAGTGACGAGATTGCGAGGGTGATAGTCGTTTGGTAAGAACGTAGCAAGGTGCGATACTGGGCGTTGCGTTTGGCAGCGTCTGCGACACCGTGGAACTTTATATCCGCAATAGAAGGGCTGTATAATCGGGTCCGACAAGGATACGGATGGGCCGATGACTCCAATGCCGGCAGTCCTTGAAGCTTGGCACTGCGGCTCCGTGCAGCGTGCTATGACTCGATTGGGAGAATACCCCAAACCATTTTTGAGGGTTCTATAGTGCGAATTGGGGCTCGCGCCCCCTGGCTAAGTTGCCCGTTGTGTAACCTGCCGCGCAGGCTTAGGTGGTGGTGAGTTGGAGGGCGATGACCTCGGAAATCTGACGCTGTAGCCAACGTCCATCCAACCACCACCAGATTTCGCGTCGTGGGGCAGCTCACGGTTGGACGCCGCCATTTGAAGAGAAGATGGATCCAAGCGTGCGTTGACTATTCTCCAGGGCGCTGCAATACGAGTACTGATGTTAGTATCGATGGTGCACTACTGGCAGTCTAAGCTCTATGCCAAAATGCAGGCTGCAGCGGCAGCCATCCTGCCTCAGCTTATGATGCAAGCACTACCCCAAAATACATCCAGTGTCGAGAGGGAGGATGGTCAGAATGGTCGAGGAGTTGCGAGTTTTGGGTAAGTCTTATCTTGCTGCCTATCTAATTACACTGGTTTCGAGCACCTCCACACAGCGCGCCGCGAGCCGAAGAAAAATGCTGGACGATGGTAGACGAAAAATGCGCAATTATCGCATCTGTTAGAGATGCTATTATTGAGGCGGCAATGGCACACTCGGTTCACCTCCTCAACCCACTTCAAACCCGCTTCAATCAATTGGTTCCAATAAGCCAGCTCCCCAACAAACTACTCTCTTACATCTTCGTTCTCACGGTAGACACACAATGCCCCGCGGAACGTGTGGAGACGAGAGCTCAGCTTACTATCCCCCTCGTCTCGAGGCAGTGGCGACAAATTGCCTTAGATACACCGGGCTTTTGGACGACGATCGACTTCGTAACTAGACGCCTTATGCCCTGGAGCATGGCTCATACCAAAGGCACACCCCTACAGATTCGGCTGGACCCCTTCTGCTCTCACCATCCCAGCAGAGAAGCCGAAAAGCTGTACTTCAAAGAATCTGCGGATCACGAAGGCTTTTTCGCTCCGTTGCTTCCTTACATCGATCGTTGGCGCACTCTGTCTATCTATGTGCTCTCTCCACACCTTTCCAAACCTCTCTTCCCATCACCCGTACCGCAACTCGAGCAACTCGAAATTGCTGCCGGATTATCCACGACGCAGCCCCCAATCCTACACAATCTATTCGCCAATCACATGCCGGCGGGCCTCCGTCGCCTGTGCTTTGAAGGAGTCTACCAACCCCTCACCTCGGCTATCTACGTTGGGCTGACAAGTCTCAAACTTGAGCGGGTCGATTACCGTGATTGCGATTCGCTGTGCCATTTGCTTGGTGTCCTAAAGGCATGCCCTTTGCTAGAGGAACTGTGTTTGGGGGAGCTGAAATTCTCGGAATCCGACCTCCTAAACGAGTCTCAGCCTCCCCTCACGCTGCCGCACCTTCTCAAGGCGGAATACTACCGCCTCGATAACGATCTCCTGAGATACTTTTTGGTGTCAATCGAGTACACGCCCTCTGTACGCTTACAACTGGAGACCGATGGCCAAGGCGATGGTCTCCGCTGCGTTTTCCTCTCACCCTCCATCTTCGCCACTAATCTTCCGAGCTTTCTACGTATCCGCAACCTCGAGATCGAGTATACCTGCATGGTCGGATTGTGGATGGTCACTATCAAGGCGTCGGATGGCATTTCCGACGATCTTCTGGACCTCCGGCTTCATCTCCTTGACGAACGCCGAGACAACTTTATGAACCGGTTCTTCTGCTATCTCGCACGAGACCTCCCCCTACAACACCTCGAGGCACTCTCAATAAAATGCGGCAATCACGACCAGCCAAACGCTGCATCCTTTGCCCAGTTGCTGAGAGGCCTGCCCGCCCTCAACTCACTCTCCCTTGGCTATTGCTCTTTATCGTTCGTCGACGCGCTCATCGTCACCCCCGCTTCACGTCTTTGCCCCCTGCTCCACACCCTCCGCATCACCCACTCCGACATAACCAGAGAGGAGCTCCTCGAGCTCGCCACCTCGCGCTCGAGCGCGAACAAACGTGTCAAAATCCCGTCCGAGGGCGTGTGTGCGCTGCGCGCTCTCGAAGTCCACGACCTCACGCATATCGAGTACGATAAGAGCACGTGGCTCGAGCGGGAGCTAGACGATATCTCGGTCAGATTTCTCTGGCTATGCAAGAAAGGGAAAGACGACGTTTATTGGCCAAAGTATTGATATTGTTCTTTGATTTGGGCTCTCGTTTGCTCCATCGGTTTCGATTACTGCTTTGTTCTGTTGAACCACTGGACTCTTTTAAAACACTTTACCTCATTAATTCGTGTATGAAATGTTGCCAGTTTAGTCTGCCTCTGAGCTGAGTACGAGGGAGGGAAAAAACTACGAGAAACCCGTAGACGTACGACGCCAAGGTGGAGGTGGCTGCAGGTCAAATTGCACCCGCCCGGGCGCCAGATCTCAACAGCCACCCACCATACTCAACGCTGGGCCACGGCACTTCTACATTCCCGAGGTTGATTTGCTGCAAGATTGAGCTGCAAGGGAGCACAAATTGGCAGGTGGGTTGCAATGCGATTAACCAATCTAGGGCGTGATCATGCCCATAAAGTAACGCTCACGATTTCATCATCGCAGGCGATGTATTGCGCGCAGATGGAAATCCCCACGCCAGACGCCCTTTCTCAGCTATTTCAAGAGCTTCTTCAGCACGCTGCCGACGAACGAAATGACAAGGAAAAGGATGTGAAAGATGTAGGAGAGCAGCGTCTGAATCACAAACCTGCGTCTCCACAAACGTAATTCTTCCTCGCCCTCAGCATCAAACCCCATTCTCACATGTTTTCATTAGTTCTCACAAAAAACCGGGGAAAAACACCCTAATTACTCTGAGCCAAAAATGTGACGACATTGCGCTAGTCCGGGACTTCGTCGTCGAGGCTCTCACGCTTCATTCGAAATTGCTCATGGCACCCCTCTGGAATTATCGTAACCAGATGGTCACCGTAGGACGCCTTCCGATCGAGATACTCTCCCTTATCTTTGATTTCGTGGCAGCTTTCGACGTTCCCGATAGCTCTCAGAAGTTGGAGAAACGTAGCGCATATTGCATCTCACTGGTTTCGAAAAGATGGCGCGAGGTTGCTCTGGACACCCCGGCGCTATGGACCTACATTGATCCGATCAACCGAAACATCGCTTTTAAATGCCTGCTTCGCTCCAAGACAGCCCCGTTCAATATTCGGCTCTGGGCCCCTCGCCATATCAGCCATTGCACAAACCACGACGGCAAGGTCTGCAAGAGCTCTAAGGGTGCGACATCTATGTGTTGTTCAGAATATAATCGGTATACCCGCGACTTCCTCTCTCCCCTGACCACTCACACGGATCGCTGGCGTTCATTGGAGATGTGCATGGGCCACCAATACTTGCAAATGAAGGAGCTTCAATTTCCCGCCCCGCGCCTCGAAAAGCTTTATTTAAAAGAGGAGAATGAGATGATGTGCTGGACGGGCATGCTCGGCGTTACGCCGTTGCGGAAAATCTTCGATGGTCATACGCCTCGGCTCCGCAACCTGCATTTCGATGGCTTCCACTTACCACTCCTGTCCCCTATATACTCTGGCTTGACACACCTATCCCTCGAACGCATCGTCTATCGCTTTACTTTCCTCTCCACAGATACCCCACTCCACTTGCTTCATATACTGCGAGCATGTCCTATGCTGCAGGAGTTGGAGCTCAACCAAGTGTCCTTTCACGTCATCTTCACGGACCCAGACTGCCCTGTTGCGCTACCCCACCTCTCGCACATGAGGTTAATCGATCTAGGTGATCTCGCAAAATACATCCTCACTCATACCCAGTCTCCGCCCTCCATGCGTTTGGAAGTAGATACGATGATAGAAGAGGGTGACGGGAGCGGCTTGAACATCATCTTTCCCCCGCTGCCGATACTCGTGGTAAGCCTTCCCAGTGTGCTGCAGATTCGCAGCCTGGAGATCGAGTGGTACGGCTTTCTCGACATTCGAGCCTCGGATGGCATCTCCGACGACAGTTTAGCCGTCTTCTTCACCTCTATTCCGCCCGAGTCTGTCGACCACATCATCTACGAGATCGCAGAAGATCTCTCACTGGAATTCCTGGAGAGCCTCTCAATCACATGCGATGTATGGGACCGCGAGACGGTGGCCGCTGTGGTATCGATGCTGCACAATTTGCCCACATTGACGTCGCTTTCCCTGGGAAGATGCCCGTCGTTACTCATGCAGGCATTCATCGTTTCCGACCCGGATCCGCACCCCTGCCCTGCCCTTCACACCCTCCGCCTCACTCATTCCAGAGTCCACGGCGACACTCTGCTCGAGGTCGTGCTCTCGCGCTCGCGCCCGCACCTGCACGAAACCCCATCCCCCTTGCGCGTAATCGAACTCCTCAAGTGCCCTAATATCTTCCTCGATGAAGATTCAGAACTGGCTCGAGACCTTGCTTTGGCTTCGGTTCAAGTGGTGCGGATGGAGTCAGAGTGGCCAAGCGACTCTGAATATGACAGCGATGAATATGCCAGTGATGATGATTAGCGCGAATCCTACTTTTTCTGCTGTCTCCTTCCGGCGCCGAGTACTGGCGCTGATGCTCTAGTTTGAACTGTCCTCTTTCTCAGTCGTCTCTTAATCCGTTGTCACTATTTTATGTAGCCTGATAGAAATGTACAGCCATTTGCTTTAAGGCCTTGAGGCCGGAACCCATCAGCGATACGATTTCTCAGCGTCGCGCGAGGTAGCCATGCTTATATATAGTACCGAAGCGTGGACGCTCCGAGAGGGGCGAGAAGGCCTTCTTCAAAGAGTGAGATACTAAATACAACGTCGTCGACCCGTACACAAGAAACTCGCGCGGAGCTGATGTAGACCAAGATGTACGCGTAATTCTGCAGGGAGGGAAGTGGGTTTCAGGAGGCTGTAGTCAGTCAGTATGCAAGAATGATGGTAATCACCTGAGGCCCGATCTTCCCGTCTTTCCGCAGACTCGAGACGCTATGGATGCCAACAGACATCGATCCCAAAAGGCTCCAACTGCTCCGTTACAGCTTCCCGCCTGTCATGCGGGATATTTCTGAGGCCCGTGAGCTCCAGAGTACGTAGTTGATTATGGCCTTCAATAGGTTCTCCGAACCTAGCTCTGGATTTAGCCAGTTTGACCAACTTCTTCTCGCGAACCTCCGAGTTTGAGATGCACAGCGTATGCATCAAGGGGCAGTAATGTTGGAATGGTGTGGCAAGCAACATCGTAAGGAGTGACAAATGGCAGTCGTCAAGGGAAATGGTGGTTATGGTGGGGTATTGTTCCAGGATTGTAGAAACTGGGAATGGCCGGCCACCAGAATTAATAGATAGGATTTCCAGCATCGGAAGTGGGAGCTCGCGGATGAGACTCTTTAAATGATCGCTGACAACTGGTACGTATAACAGTCGTACTTCAGACAAGTTGGTATCAAGACCATAACCAGCAATATGGAAAGCAGCCTTCGTGGGCGCAAATGTGATGCGCAGACTGCGGACACATAGGAGGCTGGGAAGACGAAGAGTGATGTCATAGTGTGGGGGGAACAGGCCAATCCTTGTCTCGGAAATTGCGAGTCTCAAGAGCGGTGAGAAAACGACAGAAGCGAATATGTACTTTTGCGCATTTGGCTCCAAATCGCTGATGGTTAAGGTTTGGAGACGAGGAAGTACAATGTCTGGTGCAGGTGGTGCGGACGATCTCAGGATATCGTAGTTGTGGGGTACCGAGAAGGCAACGTCCCCAAGTGTGAGGCGCTCTAAGGTGGGAAGCAGGATGCGTAGAAATTGATGGATCGAACCCGCTGGGTATCTGATTCCCGCGAGTCCCAGTGATGTGAGACTGAGGAAGGCGGGCGACGTCAAAGGGAGAGAGAATCGCTCAAGGGTTAAAGATCGAAGACGTGGGGGACGTTCTCCGGCAAAAACGTCATGTATGGCGGTAAATCCAAGAGAAGCCTTAAGCACAGATATGTGCAGGGTCTCAAGGTGGGGCAATGAGGACCAAGTCAGCCGCTCAATATCCTCCTGGCGCTTCGTGTGGATGCGCAGACTTTGCCAGCGATCCGCGTGTGGGATAAATGGCAACAAAAGGCTCGAGGGGGTATCCATGCTGGGTTGGAAGTGGTCCCAGAAATGGTCGTAGGTACTCCAGACAGGTGGGGCTAGCACCAGCTCGATTTTCAATGGCGCCTGCTTCGACCGAGCCAGAAAAGTATGCACGTAGCGAGAACTGGTGGCGTCAAATGCTGCCCAAAGCCTTGGTGTATCGAGGGCAATCGCTCGCCATCGCTTGGAGACAGAGGAAATAACGAGAGGAACGCCCACACGATGGCGCTTGGGCGTACCCCAGATCGTCGCCCAGTCATCATTTGCAACTGTGAATATGTGGGAAAGTATGCCGTCTGGGAGGCGATTGGAGGGACTAAATTCATTTCGGCGAGTCCGAATGCTCGACAACTGAGCTTGGGTCAACGCAACGGCAGCATCTACGATGAGATTTCGGGCGCGCTCGAAGTAATCGCATTTTTTGTCCAACTCGTTCCTGATGATCTCTGCTGTATCAGAAGGATTGATGGTGCTAATCTAGTGGTTAGCTACCGGATGCGAGATACGAAATATGAGCATTAATCACTTGATAGTCTCACGCCTTTCCGCTTCGTATAACTCGGAAATCTGCCGATATAGGTTATGCAATAGCTGGGATATAGACTCGGTCGTTGGGTCATGAAGCGAGGCCGTATCAACAGTCTATGTAATTCCAGCTTTGTAAACGATGCGGCGTGGATGATGTCCATCAATAGTCCTTACCATGGTGTTTATGTGGTGATGACCTGAGGAGAAAACGGCACGCTACTTCTTATCACTTTGGCCTGTCTCTGTTGAAAGGCGCGCGCGAACCCGGAAAGATGGTGTCTTACAGCTTACAGGTTGAAGCTAGCCACAAGGTTGACATCGCTTACATAATGAGCTCAAAAACATGAATATTAATATTGAATCTACTTCCTCACGCAAATGCATGTGCGAGCTGACGGTAATGTTGACAGCATATAATAGGCGGTAACGTATTGACAAATTCGCATGAACCACTTTGAAAAGCCGTGCCGGTAAAAATCAAACAGGCTGTTTACACAGATGGCCGAGCTTGCTTGAAGAATGGGATATCCAAGAGCCAGGCATTTGGTATTTGTGACACGCATCGCGCGTATGTCCCTGATGTGAAAACCTGCCTCGAATGAATCACCCGCACTGCAGGAAAGGGTACAAGTAGCTGGATGGAGCTTACCAACTCGCTGTACATAATCGCCGGGACTTTTCGACCAAACATTGTCGATGATGGGTGGATTTTTACGGCCTAACAAAAGATCTAGCCTGTCAGAAAGGCTGAGGCCTAAAGAAAGTGGATGACACCCACTTTCTGCCCAAGTGTCTGGCGATACGTCCCATCTGGTTGAATCATCGCCGTATTCTGGAAGAATCCCAGCAGCAGACTTTTTAGGATCGCGTCCTCGTCATCCCCGCAAGACACTTTCCGGTCCATCCCTTCTACACGGTCACACGCGGAACGCAGTTGCCGTGCAATATTCCCCGCCTCCTTCAACGTCCGCTCATTGAGAAAGTGTCTATTGCACCACTCTCGCGCTCCTCGCTTATCTTCAATCTGTGTGATCTCTTCGTATGCCCGAAGGGCGTTGAACATCGTCAAGTGATCACCGCTGGGGTGCCGGAATTTCGCCCGCGCTTCGAGCGATTCAGCAGCGGCTTTGGAATTTGCTGAAGCCGGGTCAAAGAATAATTTCGAGGATGAGGATAGGAGGGAGAGAAGGGATACGATTTCGGCCGTACAGCCGTGTGATTTTGACGCGAGCAGGGCACGCGATAGCGGGGGATCGAGTGGAAAGTTTGACATCTGCCGCCCTAGAGGCGTCACGTCCCCCTTTTGGTCCAGCGCTTCGAGGCCGAATAGCGTTACGAGAGATGCCCCGACTAAACCAACCGCAAATTCAAGATCAGGAGGTGAGAAAAAAGAAAGCGTAGAGATGCTTTTCAACACGTACTCTTTTCTGGATCAGGAGCGTCTAGAAAGTCAGCCGTCTCCGGGTTCTGTCCCAGACATTTCATATCGAGGACAGCAGACGTGAGGTTACATCGTTGAATTTCTGGTATTGACGAGCTCCGAAAGCCTCGGAATGCCTGCTCAGTATACAGTCTAAAACAGTAACCCGGACCCTGCGATGATAACATATGAGGATTAAAGATATTGGGATATATGAAGAAAAACGCTTGACCTCACGACCCGCACGACCCGTACGCTGCTGTGCTGAGGATTTGCTTATTGGCTTGATCACCAAGGTATCAATTCCAAACCCCTTCGCTGGGACTTGATAACTCTTCTCTTTTGATACCCCCGAGTCGATCACGTACCGTATACCCGGAATCGTGATTGAAGTTTCTGCGATATTTGTAGCAATGACACATTTCCGGGTGTTTGGTGGAGTGGGGCGAAATGCCAGCGATTGTTGGTGTGGCGAAAGGGCAGCGTACATTGGGCATACAAGTATTGAGGGTGATGTAGGGGATAGTTGACTGGCGTATAAATTAATGGAGTGTTCGAGCGATTCTATTTCTTCTTGGCCTAAAAACGCAATAAGACGTGGCACAATGATCAAGCAGGGCGTCCAAAGACAGACCTGAGAGAAATATCAGAATATCGCCGGTCTCCTTTTGTGTGTGAATCTGAAAAAGAGTCTGAAGCGCAGACTCGACATAGTCGGGCTGTGGCTCCTCAGTGTAATAAATTTTGACGGGGTGCTGTCGCCCTTGGACAAATAAAATTTTGGCGCTAATTTAGGACGATGAGTCAAAACGAGGAGAGCGGCGGGCGTGCAAAACTTACCCGCCGAAAAATTTACTGAAGCGCTCGGCATCGAGGGTGGCACTCATAATCACAACCTTGAGTGGATTATGCTTCCCTTCGCTGATCTTTCCGACTTCCCCTCCTGTTTGCTTCGCCCTTCCTTTGGTGTTTCTTCGCTTCTGAATACTCTTCAAGCTTGCTAAAAGCATGTCGGTTCTCAGTGTTCGTTCGTGCGCTTCGTCGACTACGATCACGCTGTAGCGCTCCAATAGTGGATCGTTGAGAAGCTCCCTAACAATCATGCCGTCCGTCATATACTTGACTTTTGTGTTTTCAGAGGCTTTCTCGTCGAAGCGCACGGAATAGCCCACGAGAGTGCCGAGGGGCGCTCGTTGCTCAGCTGAGACGCGCGCCGCAAGAGAGGTGGCGGCAATTCGACGAGGCTGGGTAACGGCAATCATGCCATGAGAGAATAAACCAGCTTCGTGGAGAAATTGGGGGACCTCTAATGAAAGGCGCATTAGGGTCAAATGTTTCATTCGGATAGGATGAAAGATTACTTGCGAGTTGTTTTGCCGCTGCCCGTCTCGCCTATGATAATAACCGTGTCGTTTTCGCCGATCTCTTTTACCAACGTCTCCTTCCCTTGGTAGTAAAGCAGTTATTGGCCACACCCTAGCCCGACGATGCATACAGTCGTGGATTTACCTTTCCATATTGGCAGTTGCTTTCTCTGCTCAAGCAGCTCGGGATCTGGACCTTGCAAGCCAGACCATTTTCGCTTTTGCTTCTGCCTTGCCCTTTTGCTAGTGCCTGGTGTATTCGGGTGGGGCTCGTCTTCCCAGTCGTCCATAGTGACTAATCTCCGTTTTTTCATCGAATTAGATGGAGAAAACCCGTTTGATTTGAGTTTTTTGTGTTTCGGCCCTTGGGTAGAAGGACCGGGCTCGTTTGTTATGGGACGCATCGCAGGCACGAAAACGAGCCGCCCGAGACGAACAGCGGAGTAGAGTGTGGCAGATATTGCGGTCGAGATGAAAAAATCGCACAAGCGCGGCGGATGCAAAAGCGCGTCGCGTCACGTGCTCATACGGACGCGCCCGGGCCGCCCACGGCGCGCGTCCACCCACCATACTCTTGGTACATCCTTCCAGTCAATCGACAAGTGATCGGCGAGTATCCCCTGGTAAATCACGATACATTTGACGCTTTGAAGCTCGAGATCCTCTGAATTCTCTCGAAATACTTGGAGTCTTTCCTCGAAGATGTCCACGATGCTCCCTATCTTGCACTTCAACGACGTCTATCGAGTGACAAAACAGAAACTACCCAACTCCAAGGAAGCCATCGATGTAACTCAATTCGCTGCGCTAGTCGACTCCGTTCGCGATTCATGGCCACTTGAAGAGAAGGCTGATGGCAAGCGCGCCGGTCTAGTTCTTTTCTCTGGAGATGTTTTCAGTCCGTCAGTCGAAAGCACGATAACCCGAGGTAGCCATATGGTATGGGCACTTTACTTATCTTGCTTTCAAGAGACACGGCCGATCGATTGGAACATAGGTTCCCGTCATGAATCAGCTGTCTCCAGACGTCGCACTCACGGGTATGATACAGCTGCTAAACATTAGCCACTTCTAATTGATTCGCTGAGTAGGTAACCACGATTTCGATGTATGTCGAAAATCTCTCTTTATCAGAGTCACGTCGTTAAAGACTCCGTCATAACAACACTATCACGGCCCGTAGTTTGGGGTACGTCCTTTCAAGTACTTGGCCTTATCCGCTCCTCTTATCTTGAGTGTCGTTATCACAATAGTATCCTCATCTCTGTGGCCTTATTCAAGACTCAACATACGTTTGTAAAAACAAAATCCAGTTTACGCTCTCGCTTACATGTGATGGTCTAGCCATGGATACTGAGCAACATCATTGACTCGCGAAATGGTCAAACTCCGGAACATCTCCTGCCTTTCCAGGTACTCGAGCGCGCTGGCATACGTGTAGGCGTAATTGGCCTCGTAGAAAAGTCAGCCCATGCGTCCTCGATGCTCCAATGTCTTCGTGCCTTATTATGCTGTATAGGGATTGGATTACCACTGTGTCCTCATGGCCTCCTGAATTTGTGTATGAGAGCATGGAGGAGGTCGGAAGAAAGCTATCAAGCTTGCTCCGTGACCCACAGGGAGAGTACAGATGCGATATCATCATTGCACTAACGCACGCTCGGTATACACGGTATCTTCCAATATATTTGGTGGCGTCATACTAAAATTTGCTCTCTCTTATAGTTTACCAAACGTAGGTCCAAAGATAGTTTTGCAGGCAAGAAACGGACTCGATATCACTTTGATTCCAACGCAGGACATCCGACTGGCCAAGGCCCTTTTGGCTCACAAAGCGCCGTCAACCAAGGCTTCTGACACACACGGAGTAGACCTAATTCTTGGTGGCCACGACCACATGTACTATGTCGGAAATGGCATTGATAGTTGGCAAGATCATGCTATTGGGGAAGAGGTGCTTGGGGCTGAAGAGGACGATGGTGTGCGGTGGGTTTGATATCTTCCCCTCATATCTGCGCATACGGGTGGTTAATCTATCATAAGTATAGGGTAGTTAAGAGCGGGACAGACTTCCGCGAATTTAGCGAGATGTCCTTGGAGCTGATCGACACCCCTCCGGCCAGCGTCCGTCGTAAAGTGATCAAGACTATCAAAGGTCATTAAGACCTTGCCCTCATTCAAACCATCGCTGACTCATGGCGAATATTGCAGGAAAATGCCATCAGGTCGCTCCATCAATGCCAACGTGCCCCAAGATGACGAAATTGCTGGAGAAACTGCTGTCTTCCGTTTCCAAAGCCCTGAAAAAGCCCGTCTGCTATACGCTCACTCAGTGGGATGTACGCTCTGGCCTAGTGCGCACAGAAGAGGTCCGCCATTCCATCCCTCACTCTTCGCTAGCGCTATCTTAGACTTCACCTCGTAGTCCGCTATTGGAAATTGGCTAGCTGACATCCTTCGCCACGCATACGATGATGCGCTGATGTCCCAACCCAACCCCGGCTGCGCTGATGGTGTGCTGATTTGCGGGGGTACCCTGCGCGGCGACTCTGTCTACGGTCCCGGAAAGATCATTTTGGGCGACATCATGGAGATCCTCCCCTTTGAGGATCCCATGGTTGTGATCGAGTTGGATGGAGAGTCGCTTTGGAATGCGTTGGAAGCTGGGTTTAGCATGTGGCCAGCTCAAGAAGGGTGAGCCTCGTTTTGGAACCTCACTAGTTTCACATTGGCCTGATTATATCATTGTAATCACTGGTAGCCGCTTCCCTATCATCTCCGGGTTCCGCCTCGAGTGGGACTCCCGGCGACCGCCCGGTCAACGTGTCCTCGGGCTATGGCTCGATAAAGAAACCTCCGCCGAAGACCAGGACACGGAAGTAGCTGTTCAGAAATGCAACGGCGAGCCTGTTAAACGAGAAAAGGGCGGGCGGATGTATCGCCTCGTGACCCGAGAATACATGGCTGAAGGCCATGACGGGTACGATGCGCTCAAAGGGCATCAGTACTTAGTAGACGAAGAAAATGGACTGCTGTTCAGCGCGATAGTGCGCAAGTTCCTGCTTGGTACGTATCCACACCTTCGATTCATCGCTGAGATTCCCTTTGCGATAATCCATTTTTGTAGGCTGCCAGTATATCCAAAGGATGGCGCATGGCGGTTCGCCGCATCGTAGCCATAGCCACTCCGATATCATGACCTTGGCCACGCTCAAACGTGTCCGAGCCGCTGCAGAAAAATGGCTCGCACTTACAGCAGCCCATCGACAACAACACGCCCAAATTCATTCCCGGCCCCAAGACCATACGCGCGAGCATATCGCAGACGCTCTGCGTATTGGCGGACGAGAGCGCATGGGTAGCATAGATGCGGTAGACGGAAAGGGAATTCGGGATATCAAGCATCGGGACCTACCAGCGAGCGAGATGGGGGCGGCGAAGGTCGGTGACGCTGCGGAAGATGATGGGAAAGAAGGGGACTTGATTGTAGTCAAGCCTATCGTCGATGGGAGGATGCGAGATGTTGGCAGGAAATAAGCCGATACTTCAATTGTTTGCAATAGTGACTTTGGATATGTCGCGCTAATATCTGCTACTCATGCGAGGGTGACACGGGACCATGAACTGATCCCAATTGGGCGCCTAAGATCACAAATCCGGCCGTCTTGGTTTCAGGTGATGTTTGAGATTGAAAGTATTGTGGCACTGGTAACGGTGGATGGAAAAACGTGAGGTATAATATATCGCTAGAGAGCACAGCGAGATCATATGAAGGGGAAGAAAGAGTGTCATCGAGGAAACGAAGGATAGCCAGCAACCCCAAAGAACCATCTGCCCACGCTGCTGCATGCAACGTCGACGCTGAAGTCTGAATAGAAAAAGATCATTAGCCAGCGTAGCTACGAAAGAAGGGAGGTCATGTACTCGTGATGGCAGTGGTGCAGTTGGGCTTGCTTAGCGCTAGAAATGAAGAAACCCTCACGAAGAGGGGATGGGAGGAAAAAATTCTACGGTACGAGACCGAACTGCTCCAACCCATATTCCAACTCCTCTACAAAAAAAAGACAGTGAGCGATGACTCGAGGTGGCGGCGACGTATGCGAGGGCACACACCTTGTCCACCCCACCGCCGCTACCTCCGCCCGAACAAACCACAATCCACGCCTAGAAGTATCACATACTTACGGAAAACAGCGGAGAGAAAGAAACAGAGAAGGGAAACAGAGAGAATCGAAACGGTACGTCAGATTCCCGGACGGAAAACCCTAGACTTCGCGGCACCACCGAAGTGGCACGAGGGACTGCTCGAGCGCGGACGCTTGGAGGAACGCTCGACCAGCCCCTACCCACGAAGCCGGGACCCAGGAAGGCCATCGGATTCACCCTCGGCTCACTGTGTTTTGTGTGTGTACTCTACTAGTGGCACCTAAACTAAAGACAGTTTACCCACCGAAATCCGCGCGCAGATAAGATAAGATTTTGCGGCACAGCCGGCACGAGACACCACAACGACACCAGCGACACCACATTATGTAAGCTACTCCAGTGTTGGCGACACGCTGCGCGAAGAGCTCAAATGGAATCCCATTGTCCCTTTCCCCGCCCGACGGGCCCTTGCCGTCTTCGCCCACGTCTCACGGCGGCCGTCACTCTCAAAGTCCTTCACGTTCCTCAGCACCCCGGCCAACCTATCCACCCATCCTGCGTCGAATACATTACCCATCTCTCGCATCCAAAGCGGCTCTGTGTGGCAGTTGGGTGCGGAGAAGCCGAGCACCTTCTTCAAAGTACCCTATGAGGTTCGTCAAATCTTTCTCCAGTTTCTCTATCTATTCCATGTTCAAGTACGTGTAAATTCTCGGGTATATTGGCTCCATAATAGCTGCTTACCTCTTCTTCTTCTTCGGGCTCG